>VCJL01001787.1:41055-56024 GCA_024139405.1 Backusella mclennaniae | reverse complement strand
AAAAAAAAAAAAATGTCATCCGCATGTAATAAAATTTCACTGCCGCATCTTTTTGATACAAGATCTCTTCGTCAGCTTCATACATAGATTATAGTAAATTAGAAAGTATATCCATGAGATTTTTTTTAGCCATATCATTTAATAATGTGTGAAGCGCAAACATGGTATCTTATGGGGGCTTGTTTTTTTTTTTTCATTTTTGTATTTTCTTTGTTATCTATAAATGAACTTGATTGATCTAATTTTATTCAGGTCGGGTACCCCTCAATAAACTTTTGGTTGGAACGTGCGGACATGTTTAACATTGAAAACAAAATAATATAGCTACTCAGAGTTAATTAACAATAGAGATACAATTTTATATATCAGGCATAACGATTCTAAATTTATCATCTTAACAATCATGTTAAAATGTTCTTTTTTTTTCTTTTCTTCTTTTTTTTGACAAATTGAGTAAAATGTAATGGAGAAACCTGAGTTTTCAATAGCGGAAACACTAATGTTAATGCCATGATGCGTTTAATTCCGTTAGTAGAAAAATTATCGCTTTTCTTCATTATCATTGGACGGGTGAAGTTTTAATCATTAGTATATGATATCATTGTATAAGAGCATGGTCTTGGTAACTGGCAGATCTAAATGATAGTTATCATAATCATATCAAATTCAAGTATGTAATATACTAAAAAAAAATTATATCGATTTCTCTATGACAAAAACTTGAATGACGTTTCTATAAAACGTGTAAAAACACATACCAAGCCTATATCTCATAAGAGTACGATGCCTTTAAATACCTTTGAAAGTCCCTTTAATCCCGTGAATACTAGTTTAATCTTTAAATGCCTTTAAATACAAAACCAACTTTAGAATGTTGATTAAAAAGTGATGGGATTATTACACTTTTAATTATTACATTTATAATCTATTGCATGAAGGTCAATGATAAAAAAGGCTTTATTATATCTTGTTAATTTGACAGAGTATTGAGTACATATTACATTCAGTAGACCATATTTTGAGCGCCTCTGGCTGTCCACCACCACGTTGGTTTTCTTGATACACTTTATAAAATGAAAATTGCTTCAATTCAGCGAACTCCTTTTGACGTACAATGTAGAATTTCCTATTACGAAGATCGTTGAGGAAGATAGCAAGTTGCATACCAGTAGAGAATTCGTAGCACATTTTAAAGAAAACAACATCCAAGTAAAACGAATAAGCGGAATACTGTGTTCCCCCATATGTTCAGTATATCCACTCATGTTTGTTGGTGGTATCAAGACCAATGTCGCTAATCTTCAGTTCGTATTATCGAATTGTCGGCTTGAATTTTGATCAAGCAGAGTACTGCGTCCCCAGTTTTTCAGTATCCACTAATCTTTAGTTGGCAGTAGCAACACCAATTCCACTCATCTTCGTATCATTATTCGAATTCAAGAAAATATTAAGTAGCTTCAAACCACGGTGATTCATACCCTGCGAAAGTATATGCACCAGGACTTTAAGGATTTGTCGTAACAAACGTCATGCCTCTTGTTCATCGATGCCTTCATTAATAACAATTCTAATCGTCTTCTTTTCACAATATTCCATAATCATAATATATTTCCGTTTCATCTTCTGTTTTGTTTTCACCATCACTATCTTTGTATCCCAAATCATCTTCAACTTCAAACCATGTAGCAAGTAGCATATCATCAATATGCGGCATAAAATCGGTATAGAATGCACTTCTCTTAGCATCTTTCGTCAAGATTCACAGTTCCTTAGATCCCATTAGTTGTAAATACAGGTGATACCACTTGATCAGTCACCAGAATAGGCTTAGCAAATTCAGTAGTAACAGCATCGAAATCGCCAAACTCTTTTGTAACAACATTTCAATAAACACAACACCGTTATACCAGGATGTTCGTGTAGCAGACCAGACTAAGCTTGTTTCTTAGAATACATGATTGCCTTCCAATAGTCTATAATAGACTATTTTGACTAATGATGTTTGTCAGGTGGATTAAATTCTTTTTCTTACCATTTGATTTTATATCTTTGAATACAAACCCGTTCAAGTGAGTATGCTTCATGACCCATAATAGCTGCTATTGACAGTTCATACTCAATCAAAACGTTTCGCACCCACAAGATTCTATCAATCGGATACATTTACAATATGCAGGCATTCTCTTTTTACTTGTTGCTGTTTTCTCTTTTCTTCTTGATAAAAATATCCAGATACACAACGACGTTTCATAGCTAATGAACAGTATAGTGTGAATCTTTCATTATCCTCTATTGTTGGACTATTCCCCCCGGATAGTTTATAATTGTCAAATGGGATTGTTTTGATTCCACACACATCCAATCAACTTGAGATCGGATCATATACCACTATCGACTCGTTACTATATTCTTGTCGCTGTTCATGCGTGTTCTTGGTCTTTTCAGACGATTTTTGATTTTGAACGGATTTGAAAATAAAATGAAAAGGATCTATAATAGTTCCCTTCCTTTCTTCGTCTTATCTAATGGAGTAGTTGAATTACTTTACTCCATTAGATAAGACGAAGAAAAAGGAAGCTTTTAAAAGAAAAAAAAAAGAAAAGGCAAAGAGAGGAATAATAGCTAAGCACAGCACGCTTTAAAACTGTTTGTATGTAACACAATGTGACACGCTATTTTATTTCTTTTTTTTTGTAAGAAGAAGTTATGCAAGTTGAATGTCGCGCAATAAACGGCTGTTCAATACACTTCTTGATCATAATAACAGAAAGTGAGAATACAACATTAACCTGGCACATAAGATAATATTTGACGAGACTTCAAGAAAAATAGCGCGAAAATACAAAACGCAGGAATAGAATAAATGATTATTTTGTCGGCGTTCTAACCATTCTATCCTCTTTTGACATATACACCTTTGCTCTATCTCTATACAAAGTGAAAAAACCTTGTAGCAACATAATTTTTGAAAATAAAAACTCTAAAGTGCATTTTCTTTCCGTGCTTTGATAGATTAAAGAAATAACTGTAAATGAGTGATAAAAATGTTTTAAAGGTTGATTCCGAACCCGATTTTATTCTGAGTTCTGGAAATCAACCACTACAATATTTCTGGATCAATTTGTCGCAAGCTTGATTCGGAAATACTGTATTCAATCCTTACATGTACCTTTTTGTTCAAACAATTTATCTTCATCTTTTTCTTCTTCTTTAAAATACTCTAAAACCTATTCCAGCGTTTTAATGCAATAAAAGGCATTCAAATGCAATTAAATGCTTGTAGAGGCTAAATGGTACACAACGACACTCCAGTATTTTGAATTCGCTAAAAACGAATGGAAGGCATTTAAAGATTCATATTCTAGCCACTAAACTTTCTTGAAGAACGAGCCAAATGTGACTCACAAGAGTATGGTGCCTTTAGTTACAAAACCAACTTTATGATGACTGGATAAATTCTATTATTATTATACAAGGTCATAGTGGTAAAAAAAATCCCTATTTTTAGTGATCCTAGTTTTTTTTTTGTGATAATAGATTAGAAAACATGCATAAGTCAATATCTTTTATTAAAACAAATTTGAATAAAGTTTAAAGTTTTCCGAATATTTTAAAAATAAGTTCTTGGTCATAATGAAATGTAGAGTATCCTATTTATTTTATTGTGGATTCTCACAAAATATTATCATGTTTTTATAATAATAAAAAAAAGATTAAATCCTTTTGAAGAAAATATGGCAATTTATCACACTAAAAATACATATCTAATAAATCCATCATGAGCCGATATAACTACCACACTAAAAACAAGATTTTATGGTTGAAGCAGTCACTGATGGTGTGATCAAGATGGGTCAGTTATAAATCTAAGATGTTGTTTGATTAGTTGTTTGCTACAACCCTCTCCAAAAAGCAAGTAAATAAAAACCATTTGCAAACAGCTAATACGTGCAGATGTCGATGAATAAATAAAAGTAAAGTGTTTTATTGTGATAATTTATAAGCATTTTTAATCCAAAAATATACATATATCTATTATGCTTATATGTCTGTCAAAGGGTTAAACATGAAAAAAGGGGAACTTAGGACAATACGCGCATGGCCATTTCAAAGCTAAATATAAAAAATTAAGATTAGACACTTTTCTTTTTTAATAGCAATCATTATAACTTACCCCATGAAAGTAGCAGCATTGGAAGGAGCAGCACGAAGCAAGCAAGGACCAATTCCTCTAAAGAAACCAGCCATTCCTTCCTTGACAAATGTCTTGCGAGCACAGTCCAAGACAGAGTTATATTTCTTTGTGTCAGCAGTGAAGCCGTCAGTTTGTAACTTGGATTTGATAGCATCCATAGGGTATATAGTCAACCACATAGCATAACCAGCGGCAGCACCGAAAAGACATACTTTCCATGTTTCCAACTCGGAACGGTTGGTCAAACCGTTTGCCTGCATGGAGCTCTGGACCAGCCATTCGTATGCCAAGAAATAAGCACCGTAACCTTGGAATTCACGAGCCATGGTAATAGCCTGGCCCTTATAAATACCAGCAAGTCCGTGAGAGCGATAGATCTTTTGAATACAATCCAAAGGACCGGTGAATCCAGTGCCAGTCTGGACTTGAAGGCGAGTACGGATATGTTCCACGGGACCTGAAACAATCGAGTTGGCTAAACCACTAGTGGCACCAGCAATGTAAAGCTGAGAACCAGTCAATGGGTCGCCCTTTTGATTTTGTCTATTGAACTGGCGCTTCACGGCCTCAAGTACAACGAATTGAATTGATACACAGGCACCGATACCAACTAAAGGAGTCATGGTACCCTATATGATGTAACCCCAAAACACGACAGGTTTTAGAAATAAATAAATCACTCCATATGGAAGCTTTTATTATTTACCTTATAAAAACCGGCAAATCCTTCACGTGCATGTGTCTTCTTGACACAATCCATCATACCTTTGTAAACTGGGTTTGTAGTAGATTGTGTTTGAAGGCGCTATTTTTTTTTTTTTTGTGGTTTAGTTTAGATATCTAAAAACCCTTCGCTTCATTTATCCCCCTTTTTCTTAAATCGAAAAATCTTCCACTTACAACTTTGACTGTATCAAAAGGCTATAGTTTTTAATTGCTTAGTGTCTATCCATTTTCACTTTATATATGTATTATGAATGCCTTACCTGACCAACAAGGACCTGGAAAATACCACCAACGGTACCACTGAGACAATCCTTGGTAGCTTGAGATAAGCTAAAAATAGGGTTTTAGGATCCTTGTCGCCAAACCATTTCCCCTCTCTTTTTCTTTTAGATCTATACAATTAATTTGCTATACATACCCTGGCTTAATGTCATTGATTTCGACAGACTTTGCTGTTACAGAGGCCATGGTGAGTTATATAAAAACAAAGAAAAAAAAGGATTGCAGTGATATGAAGAGGGAGAAAAAAAATAAAAAAAAATAAAAAATCTAAATTTTATATCTAGACTAAAATGATCTCCGACATTGGCCTTGAATCGATCTGGTACGTCACAATTGTAAAATAGATCAAAATAGATGATAAACAATACGATGCTGTATTTATACAAATGAGATACTTGATTATAAATACTTGATGTATTCTTTTGTTACAGAAGTTTATCCATTTTCACCATCAAAGTCATTCGCTATATCACTTTGTAAACAAAAAACAAAAAATGACAAACTGATCCTCGGAAAGCAGTCATTTTTCTCACGCTGCTAAAAAGTGGAAATAATAAGACATCCCTTAAGAAGTATTGGTTCCAGATTTTGCGTCTTTAAAGAGAGAATATCCTCGCTTAATATTCAATCAAGTTACAAAAGGAGATTTGTGTTAAGTGTTAGATTATCCCTTATAAGTGATATTATAAAGAAACTTGGTTCCTTGAATTAATTCTTTATAATATACCTTTTCTGTCTACATGACTTATATTAAATTTAGGCTCAGTGAATAGATTTAAAATGGTTATCAAAAATAAATTTTTTTTTTGCTCCTTTTGTTTTTTTTTGTTTTTTTATCAAACGACAACCTAAATTAGACTATGTGTCTCTTATCGGTACAAAACAGGTACAATGGAATGTAAGATGATTGTATAAACGGCTTCAAATATGTAACCATTTGGCATTCAAACCCCTTGCTAAAATGATATGGTATAACTCTATACACTTATCTTTTTTAAAACCTCTTTATGATTTTGATCTTCAGCAAAAGGAACAAGAATTAAAAGTGCTTCTCATATGTCTAAATCAGCCAATCAAATATAGGCTATATTTTATTAAGCTTTGGTCAATTTTTTTGAAAAATAACCAATCATAAGATGAGAAAACGAGACTTCTGCACAAAGCAGAGGGTAATGGCTATGGGAATGCTATAGTTTCTGTGGTATATACATAGTGGGTATTTTTACAAGGGCATCGAAGCATATGGATAACCTTTTTCGTTTCTGAGTTTTTGTGCTTACCTACCCCATATTCCGGATGTCAAAGAAACTTGCGTCACATGAACTTTTAAAATGAGCAAACTTGAAGCGACCTTCATGATATTAAAGAATTTCAACAATATTAAAACGATTTATAGTGCTATAGTATTTCCTCAATATTTACATCTTTTTTAGTCCAATAATTAGAAAGTGATCATATAATAAGTTTAAAAATAAGTGAAAATGAGAAGGAGACCTTTGTTTACAGTAGGTTAAGTATTTTTTCTTTTCTTTTTTTTTTAAAGAATCGCTGGATGTAATTTGTTTATCTCGATTTTATTTATTTTATTCATATACAAATAGGATAAACTTTTCGCAGAGTTTAAGATTTTACTTTGCTTTGATTTAATAAAAAAAAATCCCTTATGCTTTGGTTCTTAGTCTTCATTTGGCCAGTATATAAAACTTCTGTTTCCCCTTATCGTAGACTCCAAGTATTGGCTATTGCACATGTCGTTTATGACATCTCTTGCTTGTATCACCTCTTCGCTTAATTTTTGATTTTCCACTTCTAATTCATGTATTTTATTCTTCCATAGTTTTTCCCGCTCTTCTTCCAAGAATTGCATTGTCTCGATGATTACTTCTTCTATTTGTTTTTCTATATAAATATTATAAAGAGTCAAAATAAGGAGTAGAGAAAACAGAGGACATTATCAACGCATTACCTGATGGTGTGATTTTAGTGTAGTTTTTATCCTCTGGGACCTCGCCACAACCTTGCATATACCAATCAGCAGCCCTTTGATAATCTATAGCCATTTCATATCCCTTCTCGAACAATGATGCAATACATAAACAGGAATTCAAATCACCTAATTTGGCTGCTTTTAAGTACCAAGATAGTGACTCGAGGATGTCAGCCTTGACACCATTCCCATTCTCGCACATCAAGCCCATCATATGTAGTGCCCCGGAGCTATTCTTTTCTGCTGCTAACTGAAGCCATTCCCATGCTTTTTTGTACTTTTGACAATGGTGATATAGAGAGCCAATGTAACAAATCGCGGCTTCGTCACCTTCTTTTGCTCTATCGATCAATGCTTGACTTATATCCATTTGATCAGCTGATTATATATAAGTGAGTAATTATTATTTCTTCTTTAAGAAAAGGGAAAAGAAAATATAATAACAAAAAACCAAGTTATAAAAAATTCTTACCTGCAAGGTCAGAATAGAGTTTATCATTTTCTGCGTTTTCATTATTGTTACTTTCTTCAAGCAAGGCACTTCCGGTGTTTCCTTCCATATCGCGCTCAAAGTTAGCGCTTGCCATTGTGCCTTGAGAGGCATTATTTTCAGTAGGAGAGGTTTCGTTTGGAGATAGCATGTTTAATTAATAAAGTGGTAAAAGCAAAAATAAAAATAAATAAATAAAAAGTGTATCGTTTTTATAGGCGAAGTGGCAAAGCACAAAGTTTATATTTTCGATGTTCAATCTGGATAATAAGAATCGGGGAGTCCAATTTGGGTAATTATTCTGATATCAAAAATACTTGTTTTGGTAATTGTGCAGTTTATTTTTATCATTGGTAACACATACCTTTGTTAAAATCGTTTCATGTTAATGGATATATATACCCCTTTCTCTCTCTTAGATATTTTAGATATTTGGTTTACCTTTTCAGTTAATAGTGAATGTATGGCTAAAATAATGACTTGTATATTGTTTTCCGGATTTAGTGATAACACTTATATAGACTGTATTGACATTCTTTCTCAAGCACATACGTGGCAAAACAAAAAGAAAGGTAAGAATCTTTTTTAGAAGAAAAATTACCGATATAATTCGAGTCATTATTACTATGTGCAAAATTGAAGTTGATGTTGTTTGGGAGGTAACCGCCGTCATTGTTTAAGATCATTTGAGCAGATGATTTGACCCTTTCCAAATTCATTTTTTATAGCATTGTTTTCTTCCATCAACTTTATTTTCTCACTCTTCTCATTTTCTGCCAAGATTTTCTTTCGCTGTTGTTTTTGTTTTTGTTGCAGGTTGTCCGCAGTCGATTTATTTCATTTCTTTTAGGTTTAGTTCTTGTTCCATTTGTAGTTGTACTGGTGGTAGCAAATTCTTTTTGGTTATTTCATAGCTTTGTCTTTGCGCTAATTTGGCCATAAAATATCATTTGGTTATTGGAGCAGTTGTTCTATCGCTTTTCCTTGGACCTGAATGGTATTTGTAATTGTGTCATTATCTAGACGCAAGGTTACTGTGTGGTACAATAATCTTATGAAAAATGCTTAGCATTTAGATAGAGTCAAATGATTACCGTATTACAAGTCTTCTAATAGTTCATATCACTCCAGCTTTATGGAATAAAATGATATTGGTGGCATACAATAACATGCATGTATAATACAATAAATATGCATAATTTTTCATGGAGCGCGAAATTCATTAATATAACAAACTCGTCCCACACATTCGCGTTTTAATAGTATATTTACGTATAAAGCTACACAAAGGTACGTGTATAATTACAAGTTGGTGAATGAAGTATAATTTTGTACGCTCTATTACTCGAGTAACAGCTAATCCACCAAAATCGCACTTTATTTCTTTTGACCTTGGATTGTCACAACAATTCTACGTGATCCTCCATGGTTACGATGTTCACAAAGGTAAATTCTACGATATCTCCAGTTAAGTATACCCAACTCAAAAATAACTATACCATCAGAGCTCTTACCCTTGCCATGTTCCCAAATTAAAGCGGCCGTCTGTAACAGGGATATTGAGGGACACGCCCACAAGACCAGACTTCAAATGGCCTGGCTAAAAACAATATACATATGGTTATAAATTCTACCTTCCTCAAAATAACACAATCCATACCATATCATCAGCACCCTCGTCGGTGTGAATATAAGGGAAGGTCTCGGGCACAATTTTATTCAAACCCATTTCCATATCCTCACGCACGTCAGGGTCACAATTCTCGTTGATCATGAGTGAAGCAGAGGTGTGTTGTACTTTATTCACAGTGTTTTAGTTCAGCGGATCTATTTTGGAATAGACTAACACATAAATGACTTACAAAAGACATTTGCCATGCCAACCTTGAAGTTTTTAAGCTCTGGAAGCTGACCAACAATTTCACTATGCACAAGATGACAGCCTTTCAACTTGTTATTTTTTATTTTGAGACTCAAAAGGTTCTTGATAGAGTACCTCGTCTACGTTGTTGTAATCTGATTTCTTTTTGATACCACGACATTATTTTCGTTAACAAAGAGAGAGAGAGCGGAAAAAAAAAACAGCAATGCTGTGACTCTTTTGAAAAGTGACTTCACCATTTCCTCATTCAATATCTGTTATCGGTCTCTCCCGACGTGACCATTGCCTTTTAGAGAGAAATTATCCAAAAATAGTCAAAATCAGCTCCAAAACGATACTATTTTACCCAAAAAGACGCTTTCTGACGGACAAGTCTTTTCCCGTGTTTATGACCTTTTTTCTCCCTTTTTTTTGTATTTTATTTTTTCCTTTTTCTCACTTATTTTCTACTTTCCTTTAATAACAAGTAAAATGAGTAACTCTTGTACATATCGATTCCTATCGTCTTCTCTATCTGACACACAACAAAACAGGTTTTTCTACTATAAATTATTTGAAGAATTCCTAGTTTGTTTATTTCAATGTATAGGGAATATTCATTGATTATAAGACAACAGCCTGACAGAGCAAAGATTAACATTATGAATGATAGAGGTTTGCATTATTCTTTTTATTAGCACATATTCATCTATAATCAATAATAATACTAACAGCAGCAATAACGACAACAATAATAATAATAGAAAGAAGGTGCATCGAACCACCTCCAATCATTCAAATGATATGTAACAATTGTTCAGAGGAAGAGGAAAAGTAAACAATCTCCACATCTGGTGACCCAAACATATCAAATATCGTCACTCATGTTTAATGTAATAAATAGAAAATACCTCTACAGTCCCTCTTACTTTATGGTTGTTAAATTATTAACAAATGATGATATTAACTCCCCGCTTCTTTGCAATGATGAATATCTTTCAGGGCCAACTGTTTCTTCCTTATACAAGCTCCGAGATATTGATAATAGCGGTAAAAACAACAATAATCATCATCATGTTTATAAATAAATAATAAATACTTTTAGATGCGGGATTTTTTGTATTTAGTGGCCTTGGTGTTAAAAAGCAAGGAACATATAGATTACACTTTAATTTTTTCGAATTGATAAAGTAAGGCGGGTTTATTTCTACAAAAACCTGTACTAATAATGGGTATAGTGAGGAAATATACAACAGAAAAACAATTGTATCAGACCCTTTTACCGTTTATCCACCAAGGCAATTTCCTGGTCCTGTAGAATCAACATTTTTATCTCGAATGTTTTCTGATCAAGGAGTGCGATTGAGAACAAGAAAAGAACACAGGTATCAAACGTAAATACTTTTTTTTTATTATTTTTCCTTTTAAAAAATGTTCTACATGTGTAACATTTGGTTTTTTTCGGTTTCTTGTAGGACTGGCACTCGCAAGAGGAAATCAGAAAATCAGCAACTTGTCCATAAAAGGGTCGACTCAAATCGCCAGTTTAAAATAAAGTCTGTTCATTCTCCAGCGTATGCATCCGAAAGTGTTTTCTTTGGTCGTTGGCATCCAAAAATGGAGCAGGATCAAAACAATTTGATTGAAGATAGCGAGCAAGAAAAAACGGCTTTGTCACCTCTTCCTATTCAAAAGCACCCACCTCTACCAGCATCATCTACATTGCTCCCGTCTATAAAGGACATGCTATTCAACCCTTCTTCTACATTTACATCAGGAAACAGACAATTGACAAACCGATTACCACCATTACAATATATATTAAGGCCAGAAGAAGCCATGTACACATCTTTATCACTTCCAATAGATCGACCTTTTTTTAATAGCAATACAAGAAAATAGTGATTTTTTAATGTTTTAAATTATTTGCCTTTGATAAACATACATCAAAGCCTGTGAATTAACCATAAAAATAAACACTTCCTCTATTATGTTTCTTTATTATTCTGCTAATAGTGTTGTTAAAGTATAACTAAAAATACCAAGACACATCAGCATAATTTAAAAGACAAAACAACTAGAACAAATATGAAAATACATATTCATCTTTTCTTCACTAAAACTAGCTGGGTTTTTTATTCATAAAAATATGGGCGTGAAACTACTGCATTTAGATACAGTCCGTATGAAATTGCTTAAACTGTCAGGATTAAATAGTGCAGGCTCTTTGTGCTATGACCTGGCATGTATTCTGATAAATAGTATATGTGTTTTTACCACCACTAAGCCATCATTAGACATGTGGAGACTTCTCATTAATGTGTGTATAAATGCATTTAAAGGCACCATACTCTTGTGAGACACATTTAGCTCGTTCTTCAAGAAAGCCTATTGTCCAGAAAATGAGCCTTTAATTGTCTTTCATTAGTTCTCAGCGAATTCAAAATAGGGAAAGGGGTGTCGTTGTGTATTTTTTAACGTCTAGAAGCCTTTGGTTGCATTTGAATGCATTTTATTGTATTAAAACGCTGGAGCAGGTTTTAGGACTGTACCCTTTTATTTTATGATAATTTCTAAGTTGATTACTGGTAATAGTTAGTGAATCATCGGGTATATTCATAAGATCACTTGAATTGAATTGAAACAGATTGTGTTTACAGAGAACTATAAAAAGGAAATAACATTTTAAAGAGTCAAAACTATTTATAATAGCAAAAAGGATTCGAGTATAAAACGATGTAAATGAAATAATAGAATTGAATGTAATACATTCTAACTTGGAAGTACTGACATCCGAAAAACACGACACGTATTCCTTAATAGCCCCCATTAAGCCTCAAAAGACGAGTATGAGTTCTAATAAACATGGTTGAGGCTCATAAGAGGTTGGTGAGTCTACCGTAAAGGCACAACATATTGAAAACGTTCAAAGAATGCCCTCATCAAACCCTTGTGAGGCCTCTTTAGCCTCACTTTATTTTTTTGGTGGAATAGAACTAAAACTACCATCTTCTTAATAAAAAAAAGTCAGTTCAAGCCATAGACTAATAAACATCATTATAACGGCTTTTGTTATCACTTCTAGACCTTCATATTTATTTGGCATACAAAGTCTTTCTGTGATAACAGCGATACGAGAGCGGTAGCAAAATTTAAAAAAAAAATACGACATCGTTTCATTATAATGATTGGCTAGAGGGATTATCACCTGAGAATAGTTAAAATCCAGAAGACGATAAGAATGATCGGATCGACGGTCCAGTAGTAGTAGTTTTAAACAAGTTTTTTTCATAAACAAATGTCAAACTATTCTAATCATGTCATTCTTTAAATACACTGATTTAATTTATAAAATATGGATAAACCCGGTATCTGAATCAGATTGGATATTTTTAGATAGCGTTAATATTAATAAAATAGGAATACTTTTAGTGCGCAATACATGATTAACTTATCTTGAGATAGATATACTAGAAATAAAATTGATACTAATTTTATTAAAAGTGATCCAATTATATAATGAAAAAAGTAGGTATCTGTATAATGAAAAACTAAAATCAAAAAAGCTTTTATATATTCTTCGATTCAATTGATTGGACTTTCAGTTCAAAAGAACGAGGTGTGAAAATCTATTTTCTTTATTTTTCTTATTGGAATGGTCAAAACTTGGATCATTATTTCATTATAAGGAATAACTTTTGATAAAATTTCCCTTGTCCAATACAAAATATAAATCTTTCTGATACTTAAAAGTGAGCATCTATCACAATGTCATTCATCATTTTTTTCTTGTGTTTATAAAAAAAACACATGTTGGTTCTTGAATACAACTATCAAGTTATGTTTACATTTTGTGTGGACCAAACTGTATAGAGGCAACATGACGAGTGCATTGTTTGTTTTGATTTTAGTTCAGTGGCCCCATCAACATTTCATAATAGTATGTTGAAAAGAAATCCGGATTTGTTCCAGCCCACTGATGAATAAGGAGAGGTATACAGTTTTAAAATGTTTGTAACTGAAAAGCGTCCCTGCCATTTCTATTTTTAAAAAGGTTAGTCAAGTAACAGCATTCAATAAACTCTCTTTTTAATCCCCCAAACCAATATTGACATATATGCCGATTTATTTTTAGCTAAACTTTGCATTCCTTTTTGTATTCCAGTCGGAGAGTGCTCTAGAAATGGATGTTAGAGTAAATTATTTACTACTAACTAATTAGGCATTTTACGTATCGAAACATTGATATTATGATATACAGTCTCAACTTTGACTAAATGAAAGAATAAAGTTTATGCACTATTCGTGTGTGTTATTTATCTCTCCACCTTTTCTGCCTTATCTTTTACAGTTTGAAAGAAAGGAAAGGTATTTCTTAGAAGAGATGTATACTCGGCCATACACATTTATTTTATTTGAAAAATAAGAACATTTAATGGAGGCCATAGTTACTTGATATTGAGTCTTCGAATTCAATGAGTGACTGTATACACGCGCTAAAAAGAACAAATATTTACACATAATAGTATAACGGAATAGTACTATTTTATAAGGGTGTCCATTTCTATTTCTCTCTTCTATATATTCCCCAGCTCAAGCACCCATGAAATATTTATTTTTTCCTTTATTTGAATCAAAGGCTATTATTTAAATAATAAAATGATGAGTTTTTTGAAACTGGGCTCATTTGTCTTTATCGTCCTGTCACCAGATTTCATTAAGAAAGTTATAAAAAAAACCTGATCCAATGTCAATATAGCATACCTATTATCCTATAATCCATTGAAATTACATAATGCACTAGCATTACTATTGCTATCGTTAGTGTGTGATATCTGCAGTGATTTTTAAGATCAAAACTAAAAAAAAATCGATCTTTTCTGAAACGTGAATGGACGGTATGTAAAACCGTAAAACAGGAACATGTAAACATTATGGGCTGGGTATACTCAATTTTTTTTGTGGTACTACAACTTTATAATATTACCCTTTCTCTCTATAATAAATGATTCAAAACGAAAAAAAAATAAAAATAAAAATAAAAACAAAAAAAATAGACACATTATGCTTGGAAATACTATTCAAAAATATAAAACAACACCAGCATTCAAAGAAGGCGTGATTAATGCTCAAGCAAATTCAGCTGCCAATTCAACAGAAAATATCTGTTAATCTGATACAGGAAAACAAAAAGAATTTTAAGCAAATGAAAAGACCGGGCAGATATATTTGTTATTTCCAAATAAAAATAGAAGAAACCAAGATGATAACCCCCTTGTTTTTATTGCTTAACTTTAAAAAGCAATTCATTTTTTAACCAACAATGAATGACAAGAAGGGGATGGCTAAATGAAATGTTTCATGTCAGGAGACAACAGGTTTACTTCCATCTGTTAATAAATACAAACAGTTGTTATAATGGCATTTT
>VCJL01001787.1:9509-20485 GCA_024139405.1 Backusella mclennaniae | reverse complement strand
TTTTTTCCTGAAAAAAAAAAAAAAAAAATGGATATAAGTTCTTTCACACAAACACGCAGAAACCCTTTTTGATCATAAAATTCCTCACTTTATAAAGCAATAATCCCCTTTTTCTTTATTTTAAGAATGGGCTATTGAATTATACATAATTTTTAGTTATTTTATTTTATTCCAAGCATGACTCAAGCCTGTCTTTGTTCATTTTCAAAAGCCTGTGCAATATGGGGGTCTCTTCCGTAATTGGGCCAAAACGAAGCAATAAACATGTAAATTCCCCTTTTTAAAACTTCTAATCGTGTAGCTGGTGCCTGAGGAGGAGGAGGATTATGATTATGTTGAGTATTTGTTGTCTCGGGGACATTCTGTTGTGGTTGTTGAGGTGGAGGCGGAGGATCTCTTACCATTTGATCATGTCTTACTCTCATACGACGCACGACCACACGTAATCTGCCAGTTTGGTACATAAACATAACAAGTGCAATGGTATGAAACAAGAGAATACGTTCAAGACTTGCACCCTGGCAAAGTATAAATACAACGAAATAAAGCTTTAATGCTAACCAAATCGAGGCAGCTCTTTGTGCATTAGCTGGTCTGATCAGTACAGGTCGACCTGCTTGTTGCTGCTGTTGTGGTTGTTGCTGTTGTTGTTGCTGAGCCTGTGCTTGGTTCTGTAATGGTATTTCATAATTGAATTGGTTATAATTGTTATGCGTTTGTGCAATGTTTGTTTGCATAAAGTTATTTGCATCAGGAATCTGTGGAACCGGATTTGCGGGTACCAAGACCGGTGCTAAATAATATCGCCCACTATATAATAAATTAAAAACAAAAACTATATCGAGATGATTGACCCGTAACTTACTTTAGAGCAATCAATTGATAGCCACCAGGCAAGGGCGGAGGATATAAAGGCGAGGTAGAAGTTCCAGCTTGGATATTTGGAATCGATGAAGATGATGATGCAGGTTGATTTGAATCCATTGCTGTTTCTTTAGCCGCTTTTTTCGAACTCAATAAACTTGGTTTGACAACTAGGTGGAATATCGGCACAGATGAATCTTCAAGCTATCAATAAATATTTAATATTTAATACTCCATGTGTTTTTACTTTACAAAGATATATATAAAGGCTTTCTATTCTCTTACCTTCTTTAAAATGGGTTCTAAAAAATCGTTGTCTTCTAATAGTTTACCGCTGAAAATAATGCGCTGATTTGAAGGTAGAGGATGTTGAGGATGCTTTTGTTGAATTTCTTGTTTTAAATTCCAAATGGTAGAGTTCAGATCGAGATTCACATCAAGAGTTTGATTCAAGGAAGGTGAGCGAATTTGAACCTTCATGATATTTTCTCGGCTCTTCACTTTGTTCTTTCTGTATATGAAGGAAGGTGCTTTTTCTTTTCGAGAAAGCAAACAATGTAAATTAGTTCAAAATGCACTATTTGTTGACCAAGTGGAACAAACATGTAAGTCACATTCATTGACCAATCAAAATATACCAATTTCCATTGTTAACGAATTGGAGTCAATCCGTCTCTGTTGCACAAGAAAACAGTGGAGCATGAATACTTGATCGTTAAGTCATATCCAGTTTATTATCGTAAGCTAAGCGTATTACTATTAACTAAAATAAACTTACACTATAAAGTATTTAAATAAGATACAACGTAGTCTGATACCATTGTGAAAATAACATTTCAATCCCGCTGTTTTGATATAAATATCCCACATAACAACCCTACGCCTGAAGTTATCGATCAGACCGAGCTAAATGTAATGGTAGTTGACATTTTAAGTATAAACCTCGTTTAAATGGCGTTTTACTTGAGAATAGGACGAGAGTAATTTAGCCTTCTCCTAAAATAACCACTCCTCTTTTCTACATCCAGATTACTCAATAAAAAGAACCTATTGATAAAATTAAATCACGTTAGCTCATTAAAACAGTATGATTAATCTAATATAGCATCTCAATCTACAGTACTAATTATAATAAATATAAACTGGATTTAGTTGATGAACAGTGGAAGTTTTTTTCTTAAAAAAAATGAAACAGCCTTCTTTATACTTCTAGAACAAATCTAAACCCTTTTAGACTTAAATAGGAGTGCTGGAGTGCACAACTGACGAAATGTGTCAGACCTGAAAAAATATTTTTTCTTTAGCTCTTCTCCTCCTCTACGCGAAAATCACATCCTTATAAGAGACTAAATTGCTCTTGTTTGAATTATTGAGCACTCCATTTGTCTGATGAGCTGAGTAAGGGTTCCAACCAAACCATTCTTTGTCTGGATGGAAGAATAAATTTATGAATTGAGTTCTTGGACTGCCGGACTTAGTTAGTCTTGGGTATGGATGGTAGAGTATTTTCTCACCACGCTTTTTGAATAGTTATTCGAAACCCCAATATCCTAATGATACCATACACTGAATGAATGAATATGATATCCTTCGCATTGTCCACTCCTTTCAAGACTTTGTTTATAGTATTGCCGGACTAATATCCTTAAATGCAAATAAAAATTGCCTGTTTTGTTTCTAATATTTGCCTCTTTTTATCTTTGTATTAAATAAGAGTAAGTTTTATTATGACAATACAAAGAAAAAGAAGTTTAGTCTTTATCGACCCTTATTTGTTTATATTGAAAGCTAAATAGACTACATATTCTATAAAGGTAGCATTAATATTGCTTGATGTGGACGACTAAAAAAAATTGATATAATCAAGAGTGTTGCTTGATCCACTTCCAACAACCAAAATGGGAAAGAATGACCTGATTGGATCAAGCTTAAATTTGTGGTACAAAATAAGCATTGAAGTTGATTTTTTTCTGTTATTTAACACTTTCCTTTCTTTTGGTTACTTTATACCATAACACTCGACTCACCAAACAGAAAGAAATACCAAACGTATTCCTTTTTTTAAAAAAAAATTTGTGTTTGGATATATCACCTCTCAACAATTTGCACTTTTAATATTATGCCTGTGCTTAATTCTCAAGAAACATTATCAAAAATATTCAACAACTTAAAGTAACTCAGACGTTTTATATGTGATGACTTTTACCCTCCCTTTTCATACTTAGTTCCATTTGAACAGACATGAAGACAAGCGGAGAAAAGCTGCTGAAGAGCTTCGTGAAACTGTAAGCACAAGATAAATGAATAATAATAATAAAAAAATCGATTAACCTTATATACTCCTAGGCCGTTACAGCTTTACGAGAGCTACCAAAAGAAAATATGGACCGTTTCATTAGCGACATTAATAGACGATTCTTAGAATGGACACATGGAAGTGACAACATGGAGAAACTTGGTGCCATTGTTGCCATTGGTCAGTCTATATATAAAGTAACTAACAAGTTAACAACAAAATATTTAAAAATATGTGTATATTCTAGACCATTTGATCGATCTGGAACTAGAAGGTAAAGCGAATCGTTTCTACAACTACTTGTGGCACTTGTTACCATATGATGATCCACTTGTTTTAATTCCCGCCGCAAAAGTGCTGGGTCATCTTGCAAAAAAACCATCCATTTTAACTGCTGAGCTTGTTGATAATCAGGTGGAACAGGCACTTGAGTGGATGCAAAACGAACATAGCCGTTTGGCTTCCGTGCTTGTGTTGAGAGAGTTGGCTGTCAATGCACCTACTTTGATTTACAGCTATATTTCTCGTATACTAAATCTTATCTGGTTTGCTTTGCGAGACCCTGGGAACGTCATCATTCGTGATAACGCAGCTGACTGTCTCTCTCAGTGTTTACAAATTGTACAACAGCGAGAAACACCAATGAGAAGAATTTGGTATCAACGGATATGGGAGGAGGCAGTCAAATCCTTAAACATGAATTATGCAGAGGCCAAACATGGAAGTTTATTAGCTTTGCGTGAATTACTACTTTATGCAGGATTGGTAATGTTTTCTCTATCTCTTTTATTAGCGACTTAGCTATTCAGGGAATTATCATTGTGTATGTTAATATGAGTATTATTTTTTTTTAGTTTATGACTGATTTGTACAAGAAAGTTTGCCAAGTTACACTTAAGCTCAAAGATGCAAAAGATAGCCTTATAAAGAAAACTGTCGTTTCCATGTTACCAACGTTAGCTTATTATGATCCAGTCGTGTTTTCAGAACTCTATTTAGAGCAGTCTATGAACCACTTGGTGTACGTATTTAGAAAAACCGATGAAAGACGTGATGGTAAGATCTCACGGATATTATGTTCACTTTTATCTAATGCGTATGATATTCTGAAACCATCTATTCAATTGTAACTGTTTTAGTTTTCATTACTATTGGAAAAATTGCATTACAGGCCAGAGGTGATATAATACCTTACTTACATGTCATTGTATCATGTATTAAAGAGGGGTTGTCATTAAAAGAGTAAGGGCATATGCTGAATTGTAATGGACTACTTTACTAATACATACAACCAGTCGACAACGTAAAGACCTTGAATCTTCTATCTTTGAATGTATAAATATGCTGGTTACAGCTGTAGGACAAATACTCGCGTCGTATTTTGATGAACTGCTAACTCTCATGTTTGATTGTCATCTATCAAAGTCATTGATTGATGCTTTGGCTAATATTGAAGCAGCCATAAAACCACCATCTCATATCATTCAAGGTAATTTTTTTTCTTAATTCTTTATAATATCCTTTTAATTATATTATTATCGTGTCTGCTATTTCTAGAACGTTTATTGGATTCCATCTCGATGGTATTGTGTGGAATGCCATTTAAAGTACACATAGATCGAAGGAGCAGTAGCAAGATAACCAAGAAATCAAACATAGCAGTACTTGAAAACAAAGACAATGACGCAATTATAACGGCTCTTTCAGCGTTAAATACATTCGAATTTTCCCACCATTCCTTGGACAAGTTTATTCAAAAATGTATTTTGGTATACCTCGATAGTGATGTTTGCGAAATTCGAAGACAGGCAGCAGTTACCATATGTACACGTTTTTTCTGGAAAAAGACCATCCCTTTTGGTTTCAGGAAAGCAGATATCGACACTTTGAATATTGTGCGAGAAGTCATGGGCAAGTTGATAAATACGGGTATTACGGATCCGGATCCTATTATTAGAAAGGCTGTATTTTCATCTATTGGGACTCGATTTGATAATCACTTGGTACAAGTAGATAATATAAATGCTTTTTTTATGGCACTAAATGACGAGGTTTTTGAAATTCGTCAACTTGCAATTGTGATTATTGGCCGACTAGCAACCGTAAACCCGGCACACGTGCTGCCTTCACTTAGACGAACCTTGATTCAACTCTTAACTAAGCTTGAATATTCAGTTATTGAGAGAGATAAGGAGGAGGCTGCTATACTTGTTGGGCTACTTATCAAAGCCGCGCCATCACTTTCAAAGCCGTACGTTGATGCCATTTTAAAAGGATTACTAGGTAAAATAACAGAACCTTCACCAAGTCTGGTATCGGCTGTTTTAGATACCCTTGGGGAACTCGCTCTGGTTTGTGGACAAGATATTCTTCCTTATTTAGCCCAGGTGATACCCATTATTGTGGAAACCCTTCAAGATCAAAGCTCAAGCGGGAAACGGTACTCTGCTTTGAAAACACTGGGTCAGATCACTAGAAGCACTGGATATGTAATTGAACCGTATACCAAATACCCAGGTTTGCTTACTATTTTCATCCACATCTTGAAGACTGAACAGAATCCAGATATTCGAAGAGAAACCATAAAAGTAATTGGAGTTTTAGGTGCACTTGATCCATACAAATATAGGGTAAGTTGGCCTTTTTTTTTTAATTTTGAAAAATAAAAACCTCATCCAAGTAATTATATATATGTATAGAAAAACTCGACTGAAAGTCTAGGCGAGGAGTTGATCGATCCCAACTTGGCCAGTAACGACGTCATTTTGTTGATGATGGGAATCAAGCCGTCATCTCCAAACGAATATTATCCCCAAGTGGTAATGCATTCATTAATGAAAATATTGAAAGATCCATCTCTTTCGATTCACCACCAGGCAGCCATCATCGCCGTCATGGATATATATAAAACACTTGGTCTAAAAGTTGTCCAGTTCTTACCATTGGTGGTTCCTGAAATCATATCACTCATACGATCCTCTACTTCAGGCAGGATTGAAATATATTTTCATAAATTGGGTGACCTTGTATCCATTGTCAAGCTTCATATTCGAAACTATCTACAAGATATTTTCAATTTAATAGATGATTACTCCAATTCTGCTCCTTCTGTTCAGATCACCATTGTGACGTTAATTGAATCAATTGCGCTTGCTCTTAAGGGTGAAATCAAGCCCCATCTGTCCCGTTTAATTCCCCGTATGCTTCATATATTTTATGGTGACTTATCTGAAAGAAGAATATTGTCAACAAAAGTACTACATGCATTTGCAGAATTTGACTCAAATATGGAAGAGTACATCCATTTGGTTATACCCATCATTGTTAAAAGTTTTGAACATGCTTGGGTACGTGGACAGGCTATCAACACAATGACTTTGCTCTGTAGAGAAATAGAGTTATACGGTTACGCTTCACGTATCATCCATCCTTTGGTTCGCGTGTTGCCGATTAAGGAAACTAGAACTGCTGCAATGGATCTTCTTTGTGAGCTTATTTTTCAACTGAATCAAGATTATGTAAAATTCATACCAATTGTCGATAAGATGATGCGTAAGCATGGTATCTTTCATACAAACTATGGCATTTTGGTATCAAAGTTGACGAACAAGGAAGAGCCACAACGTTCGTTAGAAATGAGTCCCAATGACAGGTATAACCAAATCTGTTGTTGCTTTCTGCTGTATCTGTACATACTAAAATTTTAATTTATTTTTTATCTAATACATCACAGGGAGGACGAATCACCACATGCGGATTTACTCAACGTGAGAAACCCACCAGTAAACCAGCGTCTCTTAAAGAAGGCGTGGGAAACATCACAAAGATCAACAAAAGAAGATTGGATAGAATGGATCAGAAGATTAAATGTAAAACTATTAGAACAATCACCTTCACATGCCCTTAGAGCTTGTGTATTTCTCGCTACATCTTATCCACCACTTGCAAGAGAATTATTGAATGCAGCTTTTGTTTCGTGCTGGAAAGAACTTTACGAAAATTATGGCGATGAGCTTATTGAGTCGCTAAAGATGGCACTTACTGCACCAAACACACCACCGGAAATCATTCAAACCATATTACAACTTGCTGAATTTATGGAGCATGACAATAAAATGTTGCCAATAGACATCACCGAGTTGACAGATTACGCTCAAAAATGCCATGCTCATGCAAAAGCACTTCATTATAAGGAAATAGAGTTTCGCACAGATAAATCTTTCGAAGCGGTCGAGATGCTAATGACTATCAATAACCAACTGCAGCAACCCGATACAGCGATGGGCATACTCACATTCGCACAAGACTCTCTTCGATTAGAACACAAGGTTTCTTGGTATGAGAAGCTCCATCGATACCAAGATGCTTTAGTAGCATATGAACGATCAGATCCAGACTCGTTTGAAACAACTTTGGGAAAGATGCGGTGCTTACATGCGCTAGGAGAATGGGATCAGTTATCGACATTAGCACAGGAAAAGTGGACATTTGTATCAACAGAGTGCAAGATGAGTATGGCTCCATTTGCAGCAGCAGCATCATGGGGGCTTCATCAATGGGATCAAATGAAAGAATACACTCAATTGTTAAAACCCAATAGTCCCGATATCACCTTCTTCAGTGCCATTCTGGCAGTCCAACAGAATCGATACAAGGACGCAAAGAATTTCATTGATCAGACACGCGACTTATTGGATACAGAAATTACTGCGTTACTAGGAGAGAGCTACAATCGTTCTTATGAGTCCATGGTGCGAATTCAGATGCTATCCGAACTAGAAGAAGTCATTATTTATAAACAGTCAGATAATGCCCATAGGAACATGATGAAACAAACATGGATGAAGCGTCTAGAAGGATGCGAGCGAAGCGTAGAGGTTTGGGAAAAGATTTTACGAGTGCGATCCATGGTAATGTCACCTCAAGAAGATATAAACGTGTGGATAAAATATTCGAATCTTTGTCGAAAAAATGGTCGCTTTTCTCTATCAGAAAAAGCACTTCGAAGTTTGTTTGTTGATAATGGACAGCCACCTCATCCAAAGATTGTTTACGCACAGTTAAAGTATGTATGGGCTTCGGCAACTATTACTCATCCTGACCGTGCTCCAGACGTTCGTAATCGAGCTCTAAGTATCATGCGAGAATTTACAGCACGTAAGATACGAGAGTTGGGTATAGATATTGACGACATGATGGTTTCGGAACCTGTGGATTTGACGCATGGGAGCAGAGACATGGAAGAGGGCGCTCATATTCTCAGTCGCTGCTATTTAAAACAAGGGGAATGGCAACGTAGATTAACGGGTGAATTAACCGATGAAAATATACCAACCATATTAAATTCACTATTATTGGCAACTCGGTTTGATCAAAATTGGTACAAGGCATGGCATACATGGGCGCTGACGAACTTTGATATTATCGAATATCACGAGCATCGCGATTCAGAAATCTCTGAGACAGTCCTTTTCAATCATGTTGTATCATCTGTACAAGGCTTCTTTCGATCAGTTGCATTATCGGATCAGAACTCATTACAAGATATTTTGCGTTTACTAAGGTTATGGTTTAAGTACGGTCATCAGACACCCGTTACTCGTGCTATCTGTGAAGGGTTTGAAACAATCAATATTGATATTTGGCTTCAGGTGATTCCCCAGCTCATTGCTCGTATAGATGCACCAAATGAAACGATCCGTTTATTAATTCACCAACTCCTTGCTGATATTGGACAAGAGCATCCACAAGCACTTGTATATCCACTCATGGTATCGTCAAAATCCATGAATATCCCACGCAGACGAGCGACCTATTATATTATTGACAAAATGAGAGTACATAGCGCTGTCCTTGTTGAACAAGCCCTGATGGTAAGCCAAGAGCTAGTACGAGTATCTATCCTTTGGTATGAAATGTGGCATAAGGCGATTGAGGAGGCATCCTACTTTTATTTTGGGGACCATAATATAGAGGACATGATGGAGACACTGGAACCACTTCACCAAATGCTTGAGAGAGGTCCTGAAACGAGACGCGAAGCATCATTTATAGAAGCCTATGGTAGAAGTCTCCAAAGAGCACATGCACTATGCCGTCGATATCGAGAATCACAAAACGAAAACTATTTGGAACAAGCATGGGCAATTTACTACCAGGTTCATTCAAACATCAAAAACTATCTGCAACAACTTAGTAGCCTTGATCTCGAATATATCTCTCCTCTATTACTGAATGCAAATCATCTCGATCTAGCAGTGCCTGGCTATTATCATAGCGGTGAGCCCATTGTTCGGATTACAGCTTTTAGAACGAGTCTCAAAATTATATCGTCAAAACAAAGACCACGCCAACTAACAATCCTTGGTAGTGATGGAAAGGACTACATGTATTTATTAAAAGGGCATGAGGATTTAAGACTGGATGAACGTGTCATGCAACTGCTTGGTTTGGTCAATACATTATTGAAAAATGATACTGAAACATTCAAAAGACGTCTTCATATTGAACGCTACTCGGTAGTCCCATTGTCACCAAACTCTGGTCTAATAGGCTGGCTTCCTGATACAGATACCTTGCATGCTTTGATCACCGAGTATAGAGAAAGTAAAGAGATTATACTAAACTTGGAAACAAGACTCATGTTTGATGTAAGATGGACGAAAAATAAGTGATAATAAACATCCAAATAAACTAACAAAAATACGATAGATGGCACCTAATTACGACCAACTTGGAGTAATCCAAAAAGTGGAAGTCTTTCAAGACATGCTCAGCCGTACAGGTGGCCAAGATCTTTACCAAATGCTATGGCTGAAGAGCAGGAACTCTGAGGCATGGCTAGATAGACGCTCTAATTACATCCGGTCATTAGCAGTAATGTCCATGGTTGGTTATATTCTTGGTCTTGGGGATCGTCATCCGTCCAATCTCATGCTGCATCGAACAACCGGTAAAGTGATACACATTGATTTTGGAGATTGTTTCGAAGTAAGTCAACTTGAATAATAGACACCCTTACAAATTCTAAATAAATAAGAAATAGGTTACTATGCATCGTGAGCGCTTTCCTGAAAAAATACCCTTCCGACTAACCAGAATGCTTGTTAATGCAATGGAAGTGAGTGGTATTGAAGGAAATTTTAGAATTACCTGTGAGAATGTGATGCGTGTATTGAGAGGTAATAAGGACAGTTTAATGGCCGTGCTAGAAGCGTTTGTCTATGACCCACTTATTAGCTGGAGACTGCTTCATAACCAAGCACAAAATGCAACACAAGGTAAGCAATTTAAATCAATGAAGTGCATACCAAAAATTAATGCCTTATTATACAAAGATGAGAATGCTCGTGATAATGAAAATGTCATAGCCGAGACCTACGATAGTAACACAGTCTTCTCTATGAGTCGACGATTAAGCGGCCATCAAGCTGAGGCCATTGCAGCAACTGGTAATACTCTTATATTTGATTTTGATTTTGGTATAGAACCTCATCACACCTTTTCAATAGAAAACACACGAACCCCAGAAATCTTAAATACGCGCGCTGTATCGGTGATGGAGCGAGTTTCGAATAAATTGACAGGACGAGACTTTGATCCCAATGAGGTTTTAGATACCTCGACACAAGTAAATAATCTTATCGAACAGGCTGTTTCTTTGGAGAACCTGTGTCAGTGCTTTGTTGGATGGTAAATGAAGCGAAAAAGTTGGAGTGGGAATTATAAATTTATTAATACAATCTATTGTTTTAGGTGTCCATTCTGGTAGAATAACTGCCTTTGATACACGAGATGAAAACAAGAAATGTCTACT
>VCJL01001783.1:26271-49785 GCA_024139405.1 Backusella mclennaniae | reverse complement strand
CTCTCCCTTTTTTTTTTTTTTTTTTTTTTTTTAAAAAAAAAAATAACACTCCTTTTGTTGATATGTTTTTTGTTTTTATTTCTGCTTTTGTTAATGTGTATGTTTTTATTAATTTATTTAAGTAGGAGTAACGAATAGTTTTTTATTTCCTTCTTTACATGTATGTGTGTTCTCTTTTCATTCTCTCTTTTTAAAGAGAAAAGAAGAATGAAACTTAAAAATAAAAAGATATTCCTGTTTTTAAGATTTGATTAGCAGTAACTTTTTCTTTGTACCCATTCACTTTACCCTCTTTTATAGTCAAATTATAAAAGGAGAAGGGGATGATGATAACAGAAACATATATTAAATAGAAGGGCTCTCTTTAATTCCTTCTCCTCCCTTCACTCGTTCCCCTCATTTTGTCAAATTCACCAAATTAGTCTATACAACGTATATATAAATATGTATTGTAATAGAGCAATAAAATAATAATAATAGTATTAATAATAAAATATTAAAAATATATAAAAATGACAGTTAATAATAAATAATATAAAATAAAAAATAAAAAATAAAAAAAATAATCATATATATCACGTCCATGTATTTTGCTCGCTTGGATTTATCCTAGTCTGATGTTGGAGCATCGAGTGTGGCAATACGTTAGATCTTATCATAGGCAAGTGGACATCCAAGTTGCTTGAATCTTGTTGTGGAGATAAATTTCGCTGTTCATATTCTTGCATCATCATACGTTGCTGCAAGTTCGATTCGCGTAGTGGAGATGAAAAATAGTTCATAGGGTTTCCATTACCACCGTTGCTATTATTATTGTTATTCCCACCTTGCTGTTGCTGCTGTCTTTGGACCATCAGAGGATTAGGAGACGTGACCATGGGCTGGAAAGAGCTGTGAGAACTACCTTCAAACGAAAACGACATCTCTGATGTCGACAGATTTGAAGGGGGATATGGAGAAAATGGCGACGATGACATAGGATAAATTTCATTGGAGTAGCCTGCAGAAGTAGCGAGATGAGGTGGAACCACCATGTTATCAGGTATTGGAGGTGACTGCATCAAGCTATCTTGATTCCTATTATAGTCTGACGCATAATCCATTCTCTATTATTGAAAGGAAAAGGTGAGTACAAGAATAAAAAAAAAGCGTCCAACTTACTCCAAAATGTATCGGTGCAGTAACAGGTCCACCGCCTATTCTATTAGAAGCAACTAATTCCGTAAATGCACGCCGACTTTGTGAGGAAGATTCGGAGAGTGAACGTAAAGGCTGTGAGCGTATGTAGAGCGTACAATTAGGGACTGCTACTACATGAGAATCTGGATCTCCTACTTTTAATGTTTCGACCAATTTACGTTTTTTTGATGTTGCCAAATCCAACTGATGCTGCTGTTCCTCGGGTTTTTTTGCCTTTGGTTTTTCAATTTCAGAGTATATTTTATCGATAGGTAAATCCACCATTGTATTTAGATTTTGGTTGGATAAGCGTGTCTGATGCTTATAGCTATCCAACAGTTTGGATAAATCATTTTCAACACAGGAGGACCAGTCCTCGTTTGCAGCCACCACTGAACAGAGACGGGTAGAAGCCAAAATAAGACGCTGCACCCTGTCAGTAATATTTTGTAAATTAGCATTCTTCTTCTCTTCTTTCAGACAATTGTAAAAACGACGGTTGCTCCAGGTGATTTCAGGAAATTGTAATTTGATTGTTTCACGAATTTCATGGGCCTGCATCTTTTGGCGCGTTGCCAGCTGAAAAATTTCTTCCTTGACATCTGGGTGCCACGGGTCTCCTTCCAGTGGTGTCAAATTATGATTGTGCTCACATGAGGGTGCCCTAAAAGTCCATATACCATCTTCATTTTCATAAACTGCCATTTTCCACGGACATTGAGGGATAGGTTTTTTACGTTGAAATCCGTCGACTTGATTCTCACGTGAACAACAAATAGAAATGCTCTTTATTTAAGGAGATGTTAGAAAGATAAAAAAGCAAGGGATTCCTCAAAAGACAAGTATAATAATAATACAAAAAAGAGAGGGAAAAAACATGAAAATACATACTACTTACTCGATTTGTAGTGACTTCTTTTCTAATATTAAAGCCGTATTCTAAGCATTGTTCGCGACAGAATTCAATGGCCGTGTCAGCATTGGTGAATTTATTTTGAGTGAGGCAATCGAATAGTGTATCCATTCTAAAATCATGGTGTGTGTCAGTAACAGGTTGTATTTTTTTTAAAAAAAAAAATAAAGAACGTGAGCTTGCCTCTTTTATTAAAGTATTTTGAGTTTTATGTTTTATTATTGTCGTTGCTGAATAGTGTTCAGAAGCTTTGTATTCATTCAAATTCTGTATTTTTTTTTTATAAATTCAATTTGACAAATTTGGCTCAGTTATAATTTTCTGCTTTATTGTATTTTTTTTTTATAAAAAAAAGGAAGAAAGAAAGGGTTTACTTTTTATTTTTTTGTTTTTGCTTTTTGCTTTTTGCTTTTTTTTTCTCCTCCTCGTATGGAAAAAGGGGGAACAAAATAAAGGAGGGAATGTTTAAGTAAACAGAAAAGTAAGGAGTGATTTTTTACTTTTGTTTTGTTTTTTTATTTGTGAAATAGCTCGTCTATCTCTGGTCAGTACTCTTCCGTAATGGTTGAAATGACGTCAAAAGGCTGGTAAAGATAATTCACTCTTATCCATTCCTAATACACATTTGTCTACTTTTTGATAAGACTAACATACTATATTGGCGTTGGTTTTACGTAAAGTAAGACATTATGGATACGAACGATAAAATGAAAAAGTATGATGTTTATTTGTTTTTGTTGGTCATTTTGTTATACACTAAAGCTGAGTGACTTTTAATTATTATCTATTGACAGATTTCCTACTCAAAAAAGAGAGAATGACTCCTTTTATTTCACAAAAAGAGAGAGAATAATGTTGATATTGAGCGGTGTGGACATTTTATCAAAGGAGATCATCCACTTTTTTTCCTCCTCCTATTGTTTTGGCGGGCTTGATGTTATTCTCAGAAAAAGTAATATTTTATCGACTAAATCGCTCTAGCATTTCTTTCATTGTTCCTGCTTTTTCTGTAACAATTTGGAATGATAGTTTTAGTGCTCAAATAGACGTATTTTGCTGGAAAACCAGAAACTATAAATTGTCATAAACAAATGCTTCTGTCAAACTTATCATCTTGTCACTTGAAACACACTCTAATTCAGATGTCCCATATATTCTAGAATAGTCAACGTGATTAAAATAGAAGTTATTTTTAACTCTTTTCTCTCTCATTAGCTTATTCTCTCCAGGGAACAAAAAATAAATAAATATATATGACCAAAAAAAATTTTTACTCCATTTATCTTTCGTCCAGTGATCTATTTAGGTTTGCATTAAACAAGTTAGTGGGTTATTGGTGAAAATATCAAACTTAAAATAGTGGTAAAACAAATAAAAGTATAATGTGTTCTAATATGATAAAACTGATGCGAGGTCCATGTTGCTAAAAGTTATTGAGCACTTGTACAAGTCCTAGAATTATCTAATTTACTCATTTATGCCTCTTATTTCCTATACCTTTATTATTATTCTTTCTCTATCTGGAAATCCTCTTGTGCTACTGTCGGATAAAAATCAATACGATAGTGATGTTAGTGATTTCAAGAAGCGAGAAGCTCTTCACACATTTATCGATTTCTTATCAAAGCAACTTAGATTGTTAAAAATACAGGAACCTTAATATATTATCTCAAACCTTATGTTATATTTAGAATTAACGAAATGTCCACCTTTGAATAATGAAATGGTCATAAAAAACAAGTAAGTTCCAACGTTTGTCTACTAAAAGGGGTTTTAGATTTTATTTATTTGTTTTTAGATTTTGTTTTGTTTTGTTTTGCTTTTTTTATTTTTTATTTTTTATTTGAGCAAATTGAATGATGATAATAACGTTAAGACGAACGACACCAGTCGCTGATTGTCATTAACAATAAGAACTCGTTCTATTTTAAAAATTAATTGTTCCACGTTATTTCTGATGAGTTATCAAAGATTGACATTTTACCCACAAAACTGGTCAAATGATAGACCACGTATGCTCTTCTTTCCATTGACACACCGTAAAAACAATAAAAATATAAATAGTAATATAATCACCCTTTTCTCTTCGTCAGGTTTATATTAATAAAGTTATATTTAGCATATATTAATTACGAATGAATACTTCAAATTATAAAATAGTTGGAATAATACCTTGTCATATGCCATTCACATTTTGACGTTACAAATGACATTGAGTTAAATTCTTTTTTTTTTGCGGGACGTGCATCACTCAGTGCTTATGTTTTTTTTTAATCTATATATATATATATATATCATCTCTTCTGGGTTGTTTCTGATAAATATACTTCTCTTGATAATAATTGCTTGATTTACCATTAGCATGAAGAAATATGGGTTACACTTTCTTGACATCCTTCCAAACGAACTTGGAAATAATATACATGATGCAATAGCATAAAAAATGGAGGGGGGGGGGATCAAGCCGCTCTATTAAGCATGATGTACATTACATTGAAAAGTCTCACATACTTAAAACAATACTATCTATTAGAGAGACTGTAAACTTATCATTAGTGTTACATGTACGCAAATCCATTTATCCACTTTAAGACTATGATCGATCAAAGTCAGTCTGTGCTCATAAAAGTCATCAAAATCGATACATGTTTGACTAATCAAATACCACATCTCTTACAAAGTAGTAACAACAATGCAAGCTTTTTAATGTTTAAGGCAATATATGTTGAGCATGAAAAGCTGTTATTATTGCTAATTATAATTGATTAATGCTGATAGACGACCTGTTCTTGAATCCCTAAAATAAAGGGGCATTCAACTAATCTGACTTTTGCTTCTTACCAAAAATAATGAATGATTTGACTATTAGTTCACATGTATACCTAGGATGATGCTTGTTATTAATCTGATATATTTTGTTGATAATCCTTTGATAAATCCTTGCTTTGATTATACATTGCACACATTTCTTGAAGCCACACTAAAATTTATAAAATGTCTGTGATTTAATAATGAATGCACATTTTATTTATCCAAATTGTTATTATTTGTCTCTGACAGAATTAGATGGTGAATTATTTTCAAATAATACAGAATTAAATGTAACTCAAGTTCTGACAATACTTGGATCCACTTTACAGACGAAAATCCCGCTGGATGACCACCCTTACAACAGATTAATATCTTACATTTTAATTCAGTGGATACTAGCCAAGTGTTTCAATGTTACACCAGTCCAATGTATACAGTTGCATTTATCAGAAGTCCCTTCCTTCTATACGCATTCCCGTCTTAAATATTAAAGCAAAAAATAAACAGCTTTTATAACATGTTTTACAGGTTCATTATGAAATGCATACCTTGCTATTTATTTTCTTCGTAGTGCTTGATTAGAATGGTCAAAAAAGGTTTTGTAATAATTAAAAGAAAGCGTAAATCGATAGAGATTCGAAATTGGATGTGGAAAATGTATGCACTTTGAACAAGCACGGACATCTTTCTTTCCAAGACTGAATTACTTTTTATAAATATAAAATAATTCTTTTTAAGCAATACAAAGGTATACTTTACTTGAAATACCAAGAACATATACATACAGTTTACATGTTCATGTGAGATGGAAAATATGCGAATGACAAAATAGGCTGCTTTCTTTTTTATGCTTCTTAAAGGTACTACCAAGGGTAGGACGGGAGATGAAATAAAGTTGATGTGAAATGAAGGTTAAAATTAATGCCTGCTTTCCTTTTTATATATACATATTTGACTCAATGGCTTACTAAAACGGGAAACCTGGTGACATGTTTATGTAAAAGAAAACACTATTGTTCCACCGTTTTTTGTTTCTAGGTACTCGGATTATTGAACAAGCAACCTGGATGACTGAGTAAATAAATTATTAAGGGATATAAATAATTAATATATCACTATTATTAAAATGATCATATATGATATATAAATATCAAAGAAGTTGTACAATGCAAATTTGTAATTAAAAATATTTCTTTTCTTTTATGAATAGAGATATCGAGAAACAATGAAAACAGGGACAAAGAATATAAACCTCTATCTCACTTTCCAATTCATGATAATAAAAGCTGTGGTGCCTAAAATAGTGATGATATTAATAACAAAAGTATGGACTTTCCAAGATTCGGGGAGTTTTTAATTTTTATTTTTCACTGGTTGTAGTAGGCCAATCAAATTGTAGGAACTAAATTTAGGATTTTTTTGCTTTTTTATTTTTGAACAAATCCATTAATTTATCTTCTGGACTTTTCTCTCTCTCTTTTTAAAAATAAAAAACCCCTCTTTCTCTCACTCACGCACTCTTGTCTACTCACTCTTCTTGCTCTTTCTTTCTCTTACTAGTAAAGTATCATGTTGATATTACTATAATAATAAGAATACCAAATATAGCTTTCAATAGCAAACCTTGTTGATAACAACCAACTAACCAAAATATTATTTATTCTCGGGTTAGTCAAGTAGGATCGATATACTAGATATACTTATCAATCCATATCAACAAGAACTTTAGCCAGTCACCCACTGCTCCCCTTTAAATAACACGTAATATGAACGACAATAGCAACAACAGATACTCGTCTGAAGACAAGCCACCTCAGGTACCTACTCATGAAGTCAATGGAGAGTCGATTTCGCCTTCAACTTCCAAATCGATCCATCGTTCAAAGACAGTACGCAATCTCAATTCTGCAGGTAGTAAAATGAAGGGACTTTTCAAAACCAAGAACAAAGATAGTTCTGAAAAGCAAAAGAAAGCCAGTAGTTCAGAGTCCAATAGACCCGTATTGACGTCGTCAGCATCCTTTGGACCTGGAGATACGCATGATAGAGTAGTACGTGAAGGTAAACTATAGTGCTTTTTATTATTATTATTATTATTACTGTATTATTATTGGGGTTATACAGTTTAATGATAAGCTCCTTTTTTATTTATTTTTATTTTTTATTTTATTTTTTGTTATTATTTATTTTATTTTTCCTTTTTTTTTCTTTTTTTGCTCATCTCTTTCTAATTGCAAGTAGATTTCAAAGAATTTGTCATGGTATCAGATAAAGCAAGTAGTCCAGAAGTAGAACAAAGGGCAAGCCAAACAGTTTCCTCAGCAGATGAGTTTGAGCAACACGAAGTGCAATTAGAACTGGAAAAGTTGAATGAGCTTATTGCTCAAAGAACTGCCGAAGTACAACAAGAAGTGAACAATAGAAGCAAGCTTGAAGGCGAGTTGGCCGAAGCACAGCGTGTGTTTAAAGAGAGAGAAGCCGAGTATTCAGCCATTGAGCATAATTTCTTTGAACATACCCGTGCAATTCGAGCCACCGATGATGATTTATCTACCATTCGAGACTCGTTCAAACTATTAAAGTATTCCATCTCTCGTCTTATCATGACACTCAACAAAAAAGCCGATAAAAAGAGGGCAGCCGACAAGTTTGTTCAGATCTGGCCAGCATTAAACATCCTCGAACAAAACGGTGAAATGGATCCATCGCTTATTAACCCCTTGATCGAGAAACTGGTGCATGAACATCTTGTAAAGAATATATTTAGTTGCCCGATCTATCCTGGTCTTAAAGTGAACAGTGCTTATTCTACTTTGAACAACTGGCTTCAGGCTCATTCTTCCCAATTTTCGGTCCGTTTGCGTCAGCAGATGGCTGCTGTCGTAGCAAAGAGTCCCAGAGACAGCGACATTCATGGTGCCGCCCAAGCAGAAAAACTCGCCATTGCAAAGAAGATTTATGACGATTTGGCTGACATTTACCACCCCTTTTTACGTGAAAATGATGCTAAAGTCGATGAGGAAAAAACTTATTTCCACAAAGTATCAGATATTGTCGATAAAGCACTTAAACTTACCATTGCTATTCGTGGCCAGGAGGTCGATATTTCAACTGTCCCTATAGAGGAAGGAAAACAGGATTTTGATGAACAAACAATGTCAGAGGTAAAAGGTAAAACAGCAGGTCTTGTTCGTTTCTGTATTTGCCCGGCCTTTTTGGGTGGTGATCGTGAACACGGCTTTATTGAAAAGGGCAAGGTTATTTTGTCTGGCTAAATTTATACATGAAAAAAGAAACAAAAACACATTTATATCCAATATATATCATGTACGACGTGTAACAAGGAAAAACAAAGATGATACAATTATATATACTTTCTCTACTTCTTTTACTACTACTGTTATTATTACTTGGTTTATGCAATGTACCTTGTATGTATATTATGTGTGTGTATGTGCGTGTATATATCCCTTTTTATTGTTTGTTTTATTGGGCTCACTTATTATGACTTTTGCTTTGTTTTCATTGTTATTTTATACAGTGTTTTTTTTAGAAAAAAAAAAACAAAAAAAACATAACTCAAAGGAAAAAAAACCGTTTATACAACAATGCATGTATTACGCGCAATCCCCTTGGATGATCGTCTTTATAAATATATTCAAGTGTTTTTTCACAGGACTTAGAAATTATATCTTCAGCTGATGATGTTTAATCTGATACAAAGCTTTACTATCTTTAGCTAAGCAAAGTTATTATAAAATCTTCTTTTTTTTTTTTTTAGTTATATGCGAAGGCTTGGAATATAACTCATACGTTGTTTATTATACTTTTACTCCTATTCTTTTTCCTCAACATAAAAAATAAGGAACAAAAAAAAAAAGGATGCAGGTTTTGTTCCTGAAACTTGCATTGATGTATTAACGAAGAGAACATCCTTTCCGAGATACTCAAAATGTTAAACCTTGACCTGGTTTATTTCTTTTAATCAACAACAAACAACTGAACTAACCTATCTAAATCCCAAACTTATATTGAAAATGGCTAATTGTAAGGTTCAATTAATATGTCCAAAACTTGTTCCTCCACTCGCTTCGTTTTGATGTACCTTTCTTCTCTTTCAAAATAGTGCATTAAGTGTGTCATTAACGAAGATAATACCTTACTTAGTAATGGAGGTGTTACGCACAGAAGGTACAGTTGCTTTATCAGGTTTAACTTTTTGAACAGTCTTACTCAAAGAATTACTCCATGCTAAATCCTGTCAATTTTATAAACATGCTTTTATTGAAAATTAATGTATTCAATTCCCTATTTCCATTCAACGCCGCCGCTAGGAAGGCCACCGAAACAGCAAAGAAGCCATGTGCAGAGTTTATCCCAAAGTTCATATAAATTTAATAGTAATAAATGACAGAGGAAATATCTATCTGTCATTCCACTACTACCAAAACAAGCCTTACTTTAAAAGTCATGAAAAGTTTCAAGTTTATTTTCTAGTGTTATGTGCTGAAGAACGAATGCATGATGAAAAGCAAAGTCATTGACACAATATGCCTTTATTAGGGTATAAGACTTCATTTACGCATACTTCAGGTATACACAATCCAGAATACAAACTACGTATCTAATTGCAATATTTATTGTTTTAAAATGTGAAGCGATTCAATAATTAGGTGCCAAATATTGGGTAAGTTTAAAGAGTGAAAATATCCCGACACCTTATTAAAGTAAAAAAGCATTCTCTTTTTTTGCTCTGTGATTGCTAATAATGCATTTTTTTTTTATTCACTAAAAGAATAAATGAGGTTTTATGTCAACATGCTATTTTAAATAAATAAGAACACAAGCTGACAAAACATATAAATATTAAAACGATATCTTTTACTAAAAATATACAAGATGTATAAAAGATGATTGCAAATGATAATCTCGATACAACCCCGCTTTTACATTGAACACCGCCAATATGGGGGGGGGGTGATAAATATTCGTGACTAATAGTTTCAAACTACGTCAAAAAAATAAACAAACAAAATGCATCAAAGCGAGAAGATCTTGTCAAACGATTGGGGGACGGATAGATAAATGAGTAAACCAATCAGATAACTTGTTTTGAAATATAGAATTATTCTTTTTTTTTTGTTTCTTTATTTAATTTGAAATTTATACAAGAGAGAGAGAGAAAAGGTGAATAATGTGAGATTTGATGGTAAAATGAAATAAATAATGAATTAAAAAAAAAAAAGTAAAAGGGATACATTTTTTCATTATCTTGTTTTTTGATTTTTCTAAGATTTGTGAGTGTTGATCACATTTATGCGGAAGCACCGCCACCAATAGCAGCAATTTGGTCTGGAGTAGTGATGGCTTCCAAAAATGTGTTGTGCTTATCATCACTCTTATGATGATGGTAGTGACGCAAAAGGACATCAACATCATCTAATGAAAGAGCTCTAACATCAGCCAATTCTTTAATCTTGGCAGTGACTGCCTTGGCATCATTATCAGTCAAATCCAAATCAAGCTGTTCGATACGATTCTTGACAGCATTCCATCCTGTTAAACGGTGACCAATACTGACATAACGGGTCATACCGAAATCTTGAGGGTTCAAAATCTCGTAAGTGGAAGGGTTGTTTAAGATGGCCTTGGCGTGAATACCAGCCTTGTGAGTAAAGGCACAGTAACCAGTGATGTAATTGTTGAAGGGAACAGTGACTTCGACGGAATCGGCAACAATGTTTTCAACATCACGAATCTTGGTAAGATCATACTTATTCTTGACGTAGTCCTTATCAGCAGTGTACATTCTAGCCAAAAGACCACCCAAAGGTGTAATACCGTTACGTTCACCAATACCGAGAACGGAGGTATCAATGTGAGTGGCACCAGCTTCCAAAGCTATATTACAGTAAATTATGAGTCATACTGATTCCTCAATCCTCCCCCTCATATATAACACTTACCAGCATAGGCATTAGCAATAGCACAACCAGTATCGTTGTGGAAATGACATTCAATATCACAGCTAACAACACTTCTTAAAGTCTTGACAAGTTCATAGACTTGACGAGGGTTAGCACAACCAACAGTATCAGCAATACCGACACGGTCAACACCAATCTTGTCAACAGCCTTGTAAATACTCAAAAGATCAACAAGGTCAGAACGGAAGGAATCTTCGGTTGAAAAACGAACTTGAAGACCCTTGCTCTTAATATAAGTAATAACTAAAAAAAAAGGATAAATAAGCGAAACACACACACACACACACACACACACACACACACACACACACACACAAAGGTTTTATTGTCTTACCCTCAATAGCTTGCTTGGTGATGTAATCCATGTCTTTACCATGGGAGAATTCTCGGAGAAAACTAGAAGTACCAATAACGACATCAAGACCATCAACGCCGGTATCAATAGCCAACTTGGCGTCATCCATGTGGCAACGAACGTGAGTAAGGATCTTGGCCTTCAAACCAAGGTTGGAAATGACCTTACAATCATTACGGGACTGTTCAGAGGCAGCAGGAGAAGTCAATTCAAGGTAATCAACACCAATAGCATCGAGAGCCTTTGCAATTTCTAAAGAGATTGCAATGTGTAAATATTTGTATTCCCTTTTGTTTACCCAGTTAATTTTATGTTGTACTTGCCTACTTTCTTTTCGGTGTCAAAAAATGCATTTGCGAATTGTTCGCCCTCTAAAAAAGCCATGAATGTTTAAGCATTCATATACATACGTTTCTCTCCCTTTATTTTCAATGATGAAGTTGATATATTTCTATATACTTTACCTCTCAAAGTAGATTCAATAATCTTAAAGTTATTGACGTTTGAATTAGGATCCTTTGATGCATAAGGGGAAGAAGCAGCTTCTTTTGGCTTGGCGTTACCGTTAGCTTGAAGGTTGTTTGCAGACATTTTTATTCTTTTTCGATAGTGTAGGGAATACTAATACTAATAAATAAACTAAAGAGAAAGAAAGAAAAGAAAAGTAAATTAGAATGTATTATATATAGTCAAAGTGCAATAGATTGCTTTAGGATGTAAAAAACAGATTATCATGATCCAAGTCACAAACTTTGTTAAATTGATCTGTCTTTTCCAAATCGGGATAAACCAATCATTTCATTTCATCTTGGATATCAAAGCTATAAACGTTCCATTGGACCCCCCAATTGCACTTTTAAATTCAATTCAAAAACCGAGGACATGCAATCCACACTATTTGTTTATTTTTTTTATTTTTATTTTTTTTTCTCATCTTCTTTTTCTTTTCAACAATAAATAAATAGATAAATAAAAAATGAAGGTGACAGACAAGATAAAAAAAGCAGAAAGCGAAGGAAGAACGTATTGGTCCTTTGAATATTTCCCACCCAAAACAACCATGGTAAATAGTAAAAGAGGTTTTTCTTGCTGTCTTTGCATAAAGACCTAGTGTTTTTGATACGCTTTATTTTTTCTCAGGGTGTGCAAAACTTGTACGACCGGATGGAGAGAATGCAACAGTATGGCCCTGAGTTTATCGACGTTACGTGGGGTGCCGGAGGAACCTCTGCAGATCTCACAATGGACATTGTTGCCACCTCGCAATCAGTTTATGGACTGGAAACAATGATGCATTTGACTTGTACAAACATGCCTATTGAGAGTATTGACACTGCTTTAAAGGTAAATACAAGCAAACAAAGAAGAAGAGGTGCTAAATGGTACTTAATAGAATGCAAAAGCATGCGGCTGTCAAAACATATTAGCACTTCGTGGCGATCCACCCAAAGGACAACTTAATTGGGAGTCATGTTCCAATGGATTTGAGTATGCTGCTGATTTGGTGCGTTATATTAGAAAAGAGTATGGCGATTATTTCTGTATTGCTGTTGCAGGTAAAGGATGTTGTTTACTTTTTGGCATTTTTATATAAACAGGGGTCTGTTTAATATGAATGTGGAGAAATTATCATGATTTTTTTTATTTTATTAACAGCCATTTTACAGGTCACCCTGAAGGACATATCGATAACCCAGATAAAGAAGACGACTTGAAGCACTTGAAGGAGAAAATAGACGCTGGAGCTGACTTGATTGTAACTCAATTATTCTTTGATTCCGATGTTTTTCTCACTTTTGTTGAAAGGTGTCGCGACATTGGCGTTAGCTGTCCAATCTTGCCTGGTATTTTCCCCATTCAAAACTACAATGGTCTAAGTCGCGTCATCTCGTTCAACAACAACCATGTGCCACAGCATATTTGGGACGATTTGGAGGCTATTAAGGACGACGATCAGGCTGTAAAGGACTATGGTATTGACCTCGCCGTCAAATTTATTCAAAAGTTTAAAGAGCATGGAATCAACGGCTTCCATATTTATACATTTAACCTTGAGAGATCATCTCGCATCATTCTGGAAAAACTGGGCTTGGTGCCTGAACAGGAGAGTGTTAAACCGTTGCCATGGAATCCTGTAAGTTTATTTATAGTCTTTCATTATTATTATTATTATTATTATCTATTTTCTCATTCACTTTTCTACTTAAGTCATTGGGTCCCAAGAGAACAAAAGAAACAGTCCGTCCTATCTTTTGGAAGAACCGTGCACAAAGCTATATCCAACGTACCGAGTCATGGGATGAATTCCCCAATGGACGTTGGGGCGATTCCAGCTCACCTGCCTTTGGTGAGTTTGATAGATGGGGTGTCTCCATTCGCTATCCTCAAGATAAGGCACTTGAAATGTGGGGTGAGCCTCGCTCTACAGATGATATTGCTCTTTTGTTTGCCAAATATTGTAAGGGAAAGGTCAATGGTTTACCCTGGAGTGCACAAAAACTCCAACCAGAGACAGATACAATTAAGCAAAGATTGGCTGCCATTAACCTTTTGGGTTATCTTACCATCAACTCACAACCAGCAGTCAATGGCGCAAAGAGCTCGGACCCAGCTTATGGATGGGGTCCTAAAAACGGCTATGTCTATCAAAAAGCTTACTTGGAGTTCTTTGTACCTCCTGATAGACTTGATGAAATAATCCAAAAGATCGATAAGGATCCGGAAGTCACTTATTTTGCTGTCAACAAACAGGTAAGATATATATTTACTATACTAAAGAAAATACTTGGTGATATCAACATGGATTTTAGGGTGATTTGAAAACAAATACAGAAGATGATGAACCCAATGCAGTAACATGGGGTGTTTTCCCCGGAAAAGAAATTGTTCAGCCAACAATTGTCGAGTCGGTCGCCTTTATGGCTTGGAAGGATGAAGCATTTGAATTATGGAATGAGTGGGCTCGTATTTACGACCGTCAAAGTAGATCCGCTGAGCTTATTCTTGATATTGCAGATAATTGGTATTTGGTAAACATTGTACACAATGATTTCCAAGATGAAAATGGTATTTGGCGCTTGTTTGATTTAGAAATCGATGGTGACTTGTCTAGAAAACTGAGACGTAATTCTGGTTCTCTTTAAAAAAAAAAAGAAAATTGTATATATATTTTTGTAATAGAAGAGAAAAGTGAAATAAATGTTAATAATAATACTACTATAAGAACCAAGTAAAAAAAGTAGAAATCACATTTAGATGAAGATAATGATGCATTTATTGTCATAAATTAATAGGTATATAGTAAATAAAACAAAAACGAGATGAAGAGAGGGGGAAAGTATACATGGATGCCTTTTTAAACAGCTACTGGATTATTGTTATTATGCAAAAAATGGACCTGAAGTCTATTTGGTTTAGACTCAACGCGCTCTGGGTAGAGGGAGGCGTGGGTCTGGATGCATTGACATAACTGCTGGTAATTTTCTTTCTTTGGAGGAAAGATCCATTTAAGGTATAGTTCGCTGAGGTTTGGCATACTTTCAAGCAATGTAGAAATAGTATTAATATCGACGTCAGAATCGAGATAAGATAACTCTAAACGGGTTAGATGCTTCAAGCCCAAGCTGGCAAGGTCTCTAATATCGGCATCGGTTAAAATGGATTCATCAAAATCGTCACAAAGGGAGAGAACCGGAGACGCAGATACTTTCAGTTGGTGTGTTTCTTTAAATGGTGCAATCAAGTCATGCATCTTTTGTGTGTTGTCGGCTTTATAATTGATTAAGGATAAAGAGCCTGAAAATGGGAGCTTGTTATTCTCGGTACCATCTTCTTGGCCATCATCTTCATCACCAAAGTTCTTGGAAGCTTCTTTAAAGTCAATGACAAGATTGGATAAACGTGGGAACAAATCTAAAAGTCGTCGGCCAAAAACAGCCATGCGCTCACGAGTGCGTACACGAGCTCCTCTTCTTGCATCCTCCAATTGCTTTCCTCTCTTTTTTCTCGATTCAATGTCGGTGGCGATACCAAAGATGCTTGCTATAAAGGACGGCGATTGTTTCTTTCCGCTTTCTTCTTCATCCGTAAACGAAAACTCTCTTACAAAATGTGTGGCACGTTGTGTCCATTGTTTGTTCTTTTCAAGACGTTGAGCAATATCGGATAATTCTTCTACACTGGATAGCGTTAGATTATGCCACAATTGAGGAAGTAATGCACCATAACATTGACGACAGGATAATGCAAGTTGCTGAATGTCTTTTTCGGGTAAATCGTCAGCAATAGATGTAATTATTTCAAACGGGAGTTGCTGAAGCATAATGTTGGCAAAAGAAATAAACAAACAATAAATAGATAAACAGAAAAAAATATACAACTACAAAAAACATGAAAGAGATATACGTTCTTTTTATATTCTTTTTTTTTTTCTTTTATATGAAAAACATCGTGTGACTCAATTTTGTTTCAGGCAGATATTGCGATTAAGAAACAACGCAAAGATAATGGTGATACCCAATAAATTCATCGTAATGTAAACGGAGTTTGTACAAAACGTCGCTTTATAATATGGTTAAAAATCTTTTGTAAATGATCATTTTTCGTAAATTCGATTGTTCTTTTTTCTTTTGTAAAAGAAAATGCAAATGCATTACACATCCCGATTACAATGCGTGATACTAAAAATAAACAACATTGACTTCAAAGTAGTATAAAAGAAAAAAAAGCTGATGAGTGATTTGGTGTGTTGTGATATAGTAGTAGGATTTATATTCGTTCTTTTTTTTTGTTTCCTTTGAACGGGCAAGTCGCATCAACGAGAGCTGTGATCGAAAGTTTATCAAACTTAAAATGGTGAAATCAGATTTTTCATATAAACCAAAAGTGGAAATAAATAGGCAATCATATGTTTTACTACATGTATTTTCATACTAAACATTTGAATGTAAACGAGGTTTGCCTTGTTTATCTTTACAATGGGTTGTTACATATGAAGGGCACAAACAGAAAATAATGATAGTTGTACTGATTTAAGCTTTTATTAATAAACATCTTGGAACATTTTGGATTTTTTAGAGTAGCATAAAAAAAAAAAAGTAAAAAAAGAGTTGACAGGAGAGAAATAACCTTTCTACAAATGAGGTTTAGTACAATATCTCTTTTTAATTAGAGTATTTATGAAAATATGTTTAAAAGGTATGATTAATGAGAAGATTGGGAGGGAATGATCGTTTTACTATTTATAAACTACTGGTTAATCGAGGCTCGAAGCGTACAGAAGTGGATTCAAAGGCAGCATGAACCGCATCCCAGATAGACCTACAATAAACAAAGGACATTTGATCTTGAATTGATTTTGGTATGTCATTCTGAACATCGCGTCGATTGACAGCAGGCAGCAGGACCTTTTTAACGCCCGCGCGATGAGCCGAGATTACTTTTTCTTTAATCCCACCCACGGGTCGAACCTGTCCTCGGAGAGTCACTTCTCCTGTCATGGCCGTACTGCGCAGCACGCATTCGCCAGACAATAATGAAATCAAGCAGATGACCATGGTAATGCCTGCAGAGGGACCATCTTTGGGAACGGCTCCACCAGGTAAATGAATATGAAGGTCAATGTCTTTAAACAAGTCTTGCTTGGGTGAGCTTGTTAATTTTAATGCAAATGCATTTGACTTTACCCAGGAAACTGCTAATTCAGCAGATTCTTTTATGACTTCACCTAATGAACCTGCAGGAATTTCACATATGAATAAAACAACACATATGACTTGTATGTATATATATTTACCTGTGAGTTTTAATCTGCCGTTACCAGGCATATAACTCGCTTCAATAGGCATGATACCACCATTTCCACTACCAGAATACGCCAATCCTGTAATGACACCTGGGATGTCATCTGACTCGACTATTTCATTATCGAAAGGTTCAGGCTATTCAAAAAAAATAAAAAGAGCGTCAATATACACTGTCTCAAAAAAGACCTTCCTCCCCAATTCCTTGTGCGTATTTTTTTTTCTCTTACACCCAAAATAATTTCAACATCATGCTTATCAATACAGTTTTCAAACAACTCTAATTTCCCAGCTTCCTGCAAGTCCGCAAATTCACGACACTTGTATCGACACAACCCAGCAATCAGCCTATCTAGATTGCGAACCCCACTCTCACGAGTATATCTCTCGGAAAGGTGCATGATAACACTCTCAGGCACCTGCAACGTATCCAGCCCATGCGCCTCGATTTGTTTTGGTATAAGATGTGCCTGAGCAATGTTTAGTTTCTCTTCATATGTATATCCACTCAACTGAATCACTTCCAGGCGATCGAGTAAAGGTGCTGGTATTGACTCTAATGAGTTGGCGGTCGCAATAAAGGTGACTTTGGATAGGTCGTAGGGAAGATTTAAGAAATGGTCAGTGAAGCTGGATGACTGTGCCGGATCAAGTACTTCGAGTAATGCAGCCGCTACAAAGATATTATACATTAGAAATTTGAAATACACAAACTCTTTTTTTATGGCTACCTGGATCTCCTTGTTGACTACCCTGAGCGATTTTATCAATTTCATCTAGAAAAAAAGAATGAATTCATTTCATTTTCTCTATGTGCATGGTTTTTTGAAAATAATAGCTTACCCAAAAGTAAAACTGGGTTCTGCACTCCGCATTGACGCATGCTATGTATTAAGAGACCCGGTAAAGCTCCTACATATGTACGTCGATGGCCCCTAAATATTTGTTTTTTTTAAAAATAAAAATAAAACTTTCTAAACAAGATGATAAAAAAAGAGAAACACATTTTTTTTTACCTTATTTCTGCTTCATCACGTACACCTCCTAATGAGATTCTGTGAAACTTTCTTTGGAGTGCAACGGCAATAGATTGTGCAAGTGTTGTCTTTCCTACACCAGGCTTTTTTTTTATGATATATGTTAATATATAATCCATTTTTTTTTAAAAAAGACAAGGTGACACTTTACTGGTCCAACGAAGCATAAAACAGGTGGTTTTGCATCACTTTTTACTTTAATAACAGAAAGATACTCTAATATTCTTTTTTTGACTTGCTCAATTCTACATGGAGGAGTTTAGTAAATATATTTGTATATAAACAAATAAACAAAATTCCTTTTTTTTTTATTTTATTTTTTTTTACCCATAATGATCAACATCTAATTGATGTCTTGCAGCAGCAATATTAACATTCGAGTCATGTTGATGATGCCAAGGTAAATTTGCCACCCATTCCAAATAGATACGTATCACACCAGAGTCGCTTGATGCAGGAGAGAGTCTTCTAACTCGGTGAAGATCTCGATTTAAGGACGTTGTGACATAAGCTGGTAACTTTGCATCATTTAATTTACCAATAAGCTCAATAAGCTCTTCATCATCGTCTGGTGTAACCTGAAATGTTAAATCATCATCCTCTTGTTTTAATTTTGACTCCTGATTACACTCTAGGGAGTTTGCCTTTTTATTTTATAATAAATTGGTTGATAAGCTTGGATTCCTTTTTTTTTTTTTACGAAAGAACTAACCTGATAACGTAAATAAAAATTCTTGCGGATTTGATCGTAAGTTGCAGGATGGTTCCCTTTTAAACTACAAAGACTCTAAAAAAAAAAGGTTATTATGCAAAATATGCAAAGAAATTCCAGATATTCATTTGGAGAGGGGGGCTTATTACCTGCAAGTGATGCTTGATCGCGTGGTTTATTTGTAAAATTCTCATTTTGAAATCCGTTTCTTCCAATGCGGCCAGTCTATCAAAAAAGGAGACATCAGCAATAGAGATCAACAAGTTTGCAAGTTTGGAAATAGGCAAGGACTTGATGGATTGACTGAATTGAAATAAAAGCGCTGAGGAGACACCGATGAGCTCCATTTTTTCAATAAATTCTTTGCAGGTCGATTTAAATTGGTCATGGGCGCGGCCGGATATGTCCTCCTCATCTTGGTAATGTTGGACGGTGACTTCAAAATCAACACCATTGGTGCTGGTAAAGTCCAATATTTCGGAAGCACACAGACCCTGGACTCGTACAACAGAGGTTCCTGGTAAAGAAGTATCTATGTCGAGTATTTTAACGGTGCAACCGTAATGAAATAGTAGACTGATATCTGAAGCGGGCACCATGCTCTTTTCTTGTTGCTGCTTGAGGGGAATGCATACGAAATAAGGTGTACGCGACGCATGCTTCAGGTATTCTCTTTCGCCTTTACAAAGCACAATTTCAGATATAATATTAGGTAGGATGACTTTATCATGGAGGGGAATAAACGGAAGTGAATCAGGGAGGCTTGTCATTATTTTGATAGTAATATATTAATTTAAAGTAAGAAAAAGTATGAAGAAATGAAAGAGAGAAAGAGAATAGATATAAATAAAGAAAAATAGTAATAAATAATAACAAAATGGGACTGTATGCTCTAATGACAATCCTTACTAATTTGTGCCTCTTTGTTGATCTACATAATTCTCTCCCTTCCTTTGCCCCCCTTATTTCTTTCTTGCATGGTTGGGTATATGTACTTTATTCTTGGAATATATGCTTAGTGTATGTATTGAAGCATATGTCCATATGCATTTTAAAAACCATTCGTGACATGTTACAGATTTTTATCTTGATGGTATTAATGAAGAGATACGCTTATAAAACCCATTGCAATACTGTGTCAAGTTTATTTAAAATAGGATAGAAGAAGCGTTCCTCTTTCCGAAAAATCATAAATACAGAAAACGTCCTTGTTTGCTTCCATCGTAAAAAAAAGAAAAAAATTAATATTTTTATGCAAACATAAGCAATATTCATGTTATTAGTAATGCTATTACGCCTTTTTATTGTTATTACGTTTATCATTATCACCACCATCATTAACCAAAAGAAATATACCATGACTGGTTCCTTCTGGGAAATGAAATAGTCATAACACATAGGCAACTTTAAATGTAAACTGGCATCATACCACTTGGTTTTTTTTCTGCTTTCATCAACTTTGTTTCTTGGCACTCTTGTATTTTCTTCTGGATATACTATTTTGATCAAGTATCGTTTTATTTTCTCTCTCTTGTTTTTTAATAGAAAAAAAACTGAATTATCCTAGAGCCAGTTTAGCGTAATTCAATTTAATGGTTTCAACATATTTACTTAATAATTTGTTTTATTATTTATTTTTTCTTCAGCAGATATGTTTATATGATTTCTTTTTTTCTCTTCTTTCTATTTTTTACGCTTACTCTATTATCTTGATTAGATGAGCCCTTATTTTAATCTCACAATCTCAATTGATAATTGAAGTTCATATTCTGCATAATAATAGTAATAAACCTATGGTGGGGGAGCTAGAAGAACGATGGTATTTAATATACTAATATGAACCGCTTTCTATTCATTTGATTTAGTACTTCTATTTTCATTTTTTATGATTCTTACTATCTCTCTTTTCAAATTAAATATATTTTTGTTTATCAACTCGCAAAACTTAAAAATAAAAAAAAAATCTATAAAAAAAAACCTGGGTAAGCACATAGACTCCATGCAAAAACGGGCCTTAAGGCTGTGAAATGTACATATAAATAAGCATGCACTTTCTTTTTATATTGCGAGAATGAATAATTCTATTTTTGTTTCTTATTACCAAAATTATTTTTTTATGCACATACTTTTTCTTTTTTTTTTTTCGTATAAAGCGTAGTTTTAAGGAAATTACTATAGAAAGTATTGTTTGTTTCTTTATTAAAAAACCTATAAATTAAAAAATGAGAGAACAGACTTTTAATTTATCATAAAAGAACAAAACAAGTAGGTCGTTCAGCCCTAAATATTAGAACATCTTTTGAAATCATATGGCCTCTTCACTGGGGATTTTATAATCTAATCTGAGTCAAGTATTTTCCCTTTTTTTAATATAACATATTAATGGTTTTATGGTGCATTTGTAGATCTTGAAAAGCATGGACCTAATCATAACAGTTTATTCCAACTTTCCTTTTCACTTGAATAGACCCTTATATGATGCTCAAAATCAGTAATAAATGCATGATAGTCAAGAAGAGCTTGAGAAGAAATGCTTTAGTTCTTGGCAATCTTTTTTTTTTCCCAAGTCGGTATCTCTTTTCGCCAATTGTTGAAAAAGAGTAAATGGCGTTTTTAGATGAATTCTTCATTTCGATAGAATGGTAATATTAAAAAAAGACTTGATCGAAATGTCAAAGCTAAAAGCACCAAAAGCATAGTCATCGAAGCATCATTTTCTATAGCAAAAATTTGTAGTTTACTACCTTATTAGAGTATGGTATTAGCACCTCAAGAAGCATTAACTTTATTATAAAGAATGCAAATGCACCAGCCACATCTTGATCATATAAAGAGTATGTTCCTGGTATTAAAAAATCAAGTGGCATTTACTGAAAACAAGGTGCGTCATTATTTCAAACCCTAAAATATGTATGCTTTCTAGAAGAATCGGGTGTAAAAAGCAACTAATAACGTCAGTTTTACTCTAAATGGTGTTTTTGACAACCTAAAGATGTTTGCATGAAGAAAAAGAAAGTGTGGGAAAAAATAAATGTAAACAGTCTTTTCTTTTCGAAATGATTTAAATCCAAGCTTTCTTTTTCGGGATTATATTGATCCTCGATTGAAAAGCTTATTTTCGCATATCTTTTTTATAGATCCTTTTTCCTTCAACAGTCACGGAATGTAGATTAAATATTCAATCCGTTTCTACATGCCTCTTTTCTTTCTTGTATTTATTTAGTTTATCCAATAAAAGAGATGGGTTTTTTTATTCGCTCCATTATTAGACAGCAGTCTCGACTTTACGTACGTGCATACACCACCGATATTCAGGCAAAAGCCCTTGTTTATTCCAACCATGGTCAACCATCCGAAGTCTTGAAGTAAAAAATAAATAAATAATATAAATGATTGACGGAAATCTAACCTATATACTAGGTTACATACTTATCGACTTCCAGCATTGACACCCAACACAGTTCAAGTCGAGTTCCTCGCCTCCCCCATCAACCCCGCCGATATAAACATGATTCAGGGTGTGTATCCTATCAAGCCAAAATTCCAAGCCCTCGGTAGTGAGGAGCTTGCCGTTGGTGGTAATGAGGGCGTTGCCAAGGTCATTGCAGTTGGAGCCAATGTCGATTCCCTCAAGGTGGGCGATGAGGTAGTCATGGCCAAGGCTGGACACGGTACTTGGCGCACACACGCGGCGGGTCCTGTTGATGACTTTCAGCTTTTGCCAAAATCAGACGTATCACTGGTTCAAAAGGCAACAATTGCTGTTAATCCTTGCACAGCTTATAGAATGTTGAAGGACTTTGTAGATTTGAAAAAGGGTAAAGCATATATATTGATAACGAAAAAGAGAGATTAAATGATTGTAAAAAAGGTGATTATGTAATTCAAAATGGTGGTAACAGCGCTGTTGGTCAAGCCGTCATTCAACTTGCAAATGCATGGGGTATTAATACCATCAATGTTGTCCGTGACAGGTAAAAAAAGGGGGGGATATGAAAGAGAGAGAGAGAGAGAGAGAGGTTATATTCACCCTTTAATATATATAGACCGGAAATTGAAAAACTTCGTCAGGAGTTAACAGAACTTGGTGCAACTCATGTTGTTACGGATGACAAGCTTGGTAGTTTTGAAACACGTAAATCGATCAAGGGTTGGGTAGAAGACAGTTCACTTCTTTTAGGGCTAAACTGTGTTGGAGGTAAAAGTGCTACTGATATGGCACGCTATTTGGGGTAAGTATATACGCAATATGTCAAACATGCACCTTGTTGATCTCTTTTTTTAAGTAATAACGGACAATATGTAACTTATGGTGCTATGTCCCGTGCCCCCCTCTCGTTACCCGCATCACTACTCATTTTCAAAAACATCTCTTTCCATGGGTTCTGGGTATCCAAATGGAGTGATATCCATAGTAAGGAGGAGCGTTATGAGATGTTTCAGGATTTGATTGATTTGATGAGTCAAGGCAAGTTGGCTGAGCCTAAATGGACCAAGCTTGAGTTTGATGATGAAGACAACCTGAAGCGTGCTGCAGATCAGGGTATTTCGGGTTATGCTACTGGTAAACAAGTGATTGTTTTTTAAAAAGAATAAAATAGACGGTTTCCTCCCCCTATTTTATATAGAGTTGGTTTATTATTATATTAATATGAAACTATAATTGTGCTTTATTGAACATCCGAGTGATTTACAACACCATTCACTTCTTTATAAAAC
>VCJL01001782.1:16020-29703 GCA_024139405.1 Backusella mclennaniae | reverse complement strand
AAAAAAAAAAAAAATACGGGGAAAGTCTTTATTTTAATATTCAAATTACTTTACCTTATCACGAAAAAGCTTTATTTTACAAAAGACACTATTCAATAAGTGCTGGCTCTTTAAAGCAGTATTAACATGTAAGCTTAAAGGAATACCCTTGACGCCTTTTATACGTGAAAAATCGGTAGACAAACAGTTGAATTTGATACACAGGGTGGCCCCTTGGCTACCATTCCAAACGAACGGAACGCGATCAAATGAAATGGACTCAATTAGACTTATACCTGTCGATCGATCAATAGCTATTATCATAAACCCCTAATATTGTTAGAAAAAAAGAAAATCTTCCAAAGAGGAAAAAAAAAATCGAATCATTTACCTATTTCTACTGCCTTTGTATTACTAGGTTCTTCTTGCTGATCCAACCAAAATCTCCAAAGCTCTTCAGATTCTTGTATATGGACATCTTCATGGAATGCGAGAGCGAGTGTACTGATGATATCGCCATCATACTTTTCATCATCTGTTATATTTAAAGTGTAATATTGATCTATTTGTAATACGATTTTGTTAAATGCATGAATAGTATTAACTTTCAAGTACACATGGTATTTACTTTTGTTGAGATATGTTAATGAGGTAGTGTCGCTCATTACTTCAAGAGAGATAGCGGGTGGAGCTATACTTAATAGTTTAGTATTTTCTATTATACAATTTTACAGTAACAGTACTAATGATGAGAAGCTTACCTTCTAAAACTATTTGATAGCGGGAACTTTACATACAAAGATAGAAAGAAATATTTGTCAGTTCTTATGTCTTCATTTTATAGTACTAATAGTGACTCTACATACTCATTAGAAGGACAAGGTGTTAAAGGAGTTGAATGAAGCTGGTATAGAGAAGGACTCTCTTGTGGGGTATCAACAGAATACGTGACTTGGTTACTGCCTTCACCTGGTGTATTGTTATTAGAGCTCCAGGACTTGGGTGTGATGACAAGATCTTGTGGGCACCAATCTAAGCACTCTGGGAAACTAATGTCATTGTTTTTTTTTTTAAAATAAGTAAACTTTATATATATATAAAATAGTGATGATCATCTTACCTGGTATCTATGTATAACGACATAACACTTGTATTTTATTTATGCTGGTTTATTTATGTATTTTTTTTAAAACTTTACAATATCGGCCTGAAGAAGGAATAGAATAAAAGAAGAAAAAAGAAAAGTCAAGAATCAACAAGTCGACTTTTATATGTATGTATATGTAAAATATATATGTCACATACGTAATATTTATATTGTTATTCCTATCATTGAGAAAAAATAATAATAATAAAAAAACCAGTGTCTGTGTGGTATCAAAAATGGAAATCGCACAGAACCAGGGGAGGGTGTACATATGCAAAAGGAAAATCGTGTCGCCAAAAGGAGATGTTTGAAAAACCCCATACGCCCACCTTCGTAGTTGGGATTATCAAGAGATTGTCTTAAATGATCCTTTACAAAAATATAAAGACGATGTAGCCCCCCTTTTTTGTCTCCTTAATCCGGAAACAAATTGTAAGCTTCTCTTTTTTGCTCTCTCACTCTTGTTTTTTTTAAATCCCTCTCTCTCTCACTCTTGTTTTTTGTCTTTTTTATCTTTAAAGTCAGCACTTGTCATCATTTCAAGTAGTGGTACGAACATTGATACTACCTTCAAGTTTTATACATGCTTCTATACACATACACAGAAACAAATCCCTGCAGAGGTTCTGCAATTAGGAGTTACTCTTGAATCCCGAAATAGACGGGGCGGTTGTTTTTGATTGATGACACTTTTTTTTTTATTCTTATAATTCTACTCTGCAAGGGTATAAAATAATTCATGCAAATTCTGTTTAGCAGACCTTGAAGATTAAAAATATGACTTTACGGGAGTGATTTCTAATAGATTAATACATCTTGCTAAAAATTAAACACATTTTCTGGCTAGTATATACTTTGCTATATTGTATTCAAATAATTATTTTTATTATCATCACTTTTAAAAAATAATGATAGCAGCAATAATAACAAATATGTTTATTTGGTTTTATAAAGGATTCATTAAAATAAGCAGCTTTTTTTTTAGTAGAAAAAAGTGCCATATATACTTGATATGATCTTGTAATTAAGTGAATGTTTTTTCAATCTCTCAAATGTGGTCAAAAGTGCTTCGATTTCCAGATTGAATTCTCACGAATCCTTGAGAACCTGCTCGACAAGACAATTTACCAAAGTTTCAAACTTGGATATCACCAGTTGGTAGGGACCCAGAATAGTTTTATCGAAATGAATACTCTTTAGCCACTTATTCAGCTTGCTGAACAAGTCATTTACTTCTCCAAGGTGACCTTTCACAGTCGCCACACCTTGGTTGTTGATATCAGATTCTGCCTTGATGCAACAGTGGTCGCTTAAATCAGTTACCCAGACCTCCAATAGAGTGATCGCGTTATGGTGGATGTTATCAAATTTACCTTGCATAATAGAATTGAATACATCCTAAGAAAAATTATAAACTATAAGAGTGGTGTGAAGTTTTGTTTTTTTATATTATACGCACTGGAATCATCTTGAAAAAAACTCTTCTTTGTAAGGAGGCTATTGTGCCTAGACAGTTTTCAACGCTCGCTTTGCTTTGGGTTTCACGGAACGCGTCAGAACACGCTATTGTTTTAAAGTGTAAAGCTATTGTTAGGGGACATTATTGGGCATAGACTATTGTTCATCAAAACTCGCACCATATAGCAAAAATAGAATGAGAATACGAAGCCAAGATAAACACATATTTTTTCCTCACTGAAAATAATTTAGTGCAAATGAAAGAAAGAGAGCGAAAATAATCACAAGCTAACCAGATTTTGTTTCAAGGTGATAATCAGAAAGTGATTAACTTTTGAGAAAGCAAGTTTTTTTTTTTTTTTTTGATATGTACAGCTAAAAATATACATCCACTCATTTTATCTTCCATACTGGTTACATCTACCCCGCCATTCTTTTCATATTTGATAAATTGTACCATTCTACTTTTCATATCTCTTATATACCACCACGCAGGTCAAGTTCCTGATTAAAGACATGAAATTAATAAAAATATACTTTCTACTAAAGTTCAAAGAATCAAATACTATAAATTAGCATATTTAACCCATCCTGAATTGTATTTACGAATTTGGTCCGATTGGTAGGATGTGCTATTTGTTAGCATAGAGATCATGAAACTTGGTAATATAAAAGTGAATCCCAAAGACCAGAATGGTTTTCTTCGTCTCTAACTTTGGACCACATTAAAGGAACCATTTATTGATATATAGAAAAATGGTTTTCTTGCTATTTGGTTCAATGTTAAAGCAAGGTATATACTGGTTTTAAGTATCCAAAGGTCGTTGGAGACCAGGAGCTGTTATTTTGCTCAAGTTAACTTATTTGTAACATATATATTGTTTCTTTTCTAAATACACAAAACGGTAAAAATATTATCAAATATGAAGATTCAGTACAATACGCATTGTGTTTCTCAAACAGCGTTTTGACTATTCAATATAATTTGAACTCATGAATGTTGAGTATTCTTCGCGTTATTTTTCAAAAGGTTTCATTGGTGAAATTTTTTAAAGATTTGTTTGAAAATCAGGTTAAATGTCTGTAAATAGAGTTGTAAAAAATCGATGCCAAAAACTTGAAGAGTATCAGTGATCTCTAAGAATACCTTTTTGAAAAAATAAATCTTTGTATTTTCATTTACAAAATAAGTCTAGTCCTTCCACTTTTGTATATTTCTACTGTTTTTGATTGGTAATTGAACGTCGTTTTTTTTCTTTCCTTTGTTAACTGTATAAACATGATAAAATCATGCCTATTGTGTCGACTTTACCAAATATAGGCGCTCAACAATCTAATGCATGCAAAATACGCAGACATCCTTCATTGAATTTACTGAAAATATATCTCAATAGATCATTTTATACAGCAAATTATCCATTTTATAAGCTTTAAGTATCTAATTTAAAAGGATTAACATTGCTAGATAGTATGATCTACATTCACATGGATGATGTGCTTTACTTTATTAAAGGTCTTATCATCAACAATGAATGGTGTGGTATTGGTTTTATTTTATTTGATTGTAATGTTTTCAGACTTTGAATGTATGCACACAGAGTGCATTTAGCTTTCTATCCACTGTAAATAGTTCTCAGTTGAACAAAAAACATGTATTTGGTTCAAATCACCATAATGCCCTTTCTATATTAACGTAATATGATATTGTTGCACCAATGTTACATAAGATATTATTGGATCGCTATATTTTGAGCCAAGACGATTTAAAGATTCACGATCAATGCTTGCTGCCTTTGATAGACAAAAATAACATTCCTGTAATATGTTTCAGGGACACCATGATAGTATACTCTTATTACAAAGAAGCCGCTTCGAATTGATGTAGCTATTTTTAAAGTTTTTGTCTAGTACTAAACAGCTTCCAAAAGACAGAAAAAGTAGCTCATCAATGGTACTGCCTACAACATTTTCATCTTCTAAACTCAGACCGGAAGTGAGCAAATGCTTATCTGTATCACGTCTTTTAATAGAAATATTATATATTTATATTTTTTTCAACCAAATGCCTCTTACTATTGTTATTAAACATCAGCATGAGCAAATAATAAATGTGTTGTTTAGAAATAGTGATTGATGTAAAACTATCTCAAAAAGAAAATGGTCATTATGCATAACAAGATCTCAATTCGAAATCATCCAGTGGCTATTTATGATCAGACCCATTTTCCAAAGTTGTTATATCCTTGCACAAAAAATATTTTTTTTGAGTTTATGGTTAAACAAAATTATGAAACAATCACACCAAAGTTTGTATTTGTCTATCTATTCTGCCGCAGCAAAAGGAAAAATAAAATAATAAAAATAAGGGTTGCCATTCTAAGATAGAATTCCCACTTTTAGTAAACTGCTTTTTTCTTTCTTTATCCAAAAAGTATAAATATCATTCAAGTTTACTTTTTCGCCCACTTTTTATTTTATTGTATCATTAACCTCTTCAAGCTCTTTCACAGTTGTTTAGCTTAAATTATGGTAAATCATTATTTTGTTTTAATTATGTATATAACATTGATCATGATAATAACACTTGTCTTCCTCATTTCTGCTATTTGCTTAATTGAATGACTTTATTTCAAACTTACTGCTGATTTAATTCAGGAACACATCCGTTCTATCGATTACGGGTAATAACACATACCCCTATTTTTTTCTTCTTCAAAGAATAACAGTACGGTATTGCTATTAGTATTAGCATATATCGTTTAAATGTTTGAGAAACAATGGGTTTTAATTGTCTTTTTTCATTTTTCTTAATATATAAATATAAACAAACCTAAACCCAAATCATAATAACGATAATATTTGGGAATAGCTTATTGTATGCGGTACTGCCTTTGATAGTCACCAGTAGTGGTGCTATTTATCTATATTATAGACTATGGCACTCCAAGAATAAATATCCTGAACCAACAATACCAGACTTTGAATCTGTGATCGTTTCCATAAACAAATATAGAGTTACCTTGATTCTATTCTCTGGACTTGACATGCTGGGTTGGCTTTCTCAGTTGATCCTTTACTTTTTCGGAAAACAAGACTATACTGTTATATCGACTGTATCTTTGATTACTCTTTTTATTACCTGGGTATGTATTTACTTTGAATATCCGCTTTTTTTTACTAATTCGTAGTTTTTTTTACGTTATTTCAGCTCTCTGTTTTTGTCGCCACTGTATCTTCACCTTCACGTACTATTTATCACCTTCGCCACTATAGTCCCGTATTTCTTGCATTTTTTACCTTTGCTCTATTGGATGCAGTGTACAAACTTTTAAATATAAATGATACTACTTGGTGGAAATATATTCATGTTGCTTTTTGCTTCATTCTGTTTGTTACATCGGGTTTGGTTCCTCAGCCTGTTCACCCAAAGGAAGTTCAATGTGCTCCAAGTGAAAAAGTTGAGATTAAAGACGGTGTTATTTATCGCGAAGTAAGTTGTCGTAATACCTTTTGTGTCACTGGCATGATAACTAATTTCCTGTGGATCTACATCGGAAAATGTAGAGTCTTGTTTTGAGCCCCGAGTCCACTGCTAACCTTTTCTCAAGAATCTCATTCCAATGGGTAAGTCATTTATTTTTGCTAGCAAAAGGGGGGAGGGAAGGGGTTATAGATAGATGTAATTCAACTTTTTTTTTTGTTGAGTAGATGAACCCACTGGTTGTTTTCGGGTTTAGTAACGTTGTAACACGTGAAAATATTTATGCATTGACCTTCCAGCATCTGTCTCGATTTGCCTACAAAGATTTTTTCGACACAACTAGCTATTTAGCACGCAATCGCATCCTTCGACGTATTTACGATTCTAACAAACAGGAAATCTGGGGCCAGTTTATATTTTCTAATCTTTCGGTTTTCCTCAGTTATCTCAGTCCTTATTTCCAGCAGCGATTTTTGGAGTACATCGAGTTACCATTAGATCGTCCGATCTCAGTCGCCTATCTTTTCATTTTAAGCATTTTCGCTTCTTCAATGGCACAGCTTTTGTGTGACAATACTCATCTTTATCTCGGGCGCCGTTGGAATGTCCGTAGTTTTGCTATGCTTGATGCAGAGATATTCTCGAAATCTCTAAAGCGCAAAGATATGTCTGGTAAAGTGACAGAAGATGACAAGAAAGAGGGCGAGGATAAGGATAAAAAAGGAAAGACTGGAGATGATGATTTCAGTAACGTCGGAAAAATCACCAATTTAATGAGTGTGGATGCTGATAGACTCTCTGATATTCCTAGTTATATTTTCGTAAGTAGAATATTCACGAATAAAAAGAAAAGAGGGTTAGGGGAGGAGACAAAGATGGAAGCACTAAATGGCTAGAGGAGTGTTTTATTAATTTACAATTATATTTATGGTATGATTAGATGATGTACAATCCTCCTATCCAAGTAACAGTCGCTCTGTTTTATTTGTATCAACTCCTAGGTAATGCTGCTTTAGTAGGTCTTGTTGTGATGCTTGTCCTATTCCCTGTTACTGGTGTTTTATCCAAAAAATTCAGTAGCAACTATGTCAATATGAGTAAAGCACGAGATTCTCGCAATGATTTAGTCAATGAGATGCTGCAAGGAATCCGTATGATCAAGTATTTCGCCTGGGAATCTAACTGGAAGGATAAAATATTTGAAGCACGTAAAACAGAACTTAAAAAGGTTATTCGCACTGTCACATTGGATGTTTGCATGGGCCTGTGTTACAACACCGTCCCAGTTTTGGTTACAGCAAGCTCTTTCATCTGGTATACTAAAGTAGAAGGTCATGAATTAACTGCAAGTGTCGCCTTTGTTAGTATAACATTGTTTGAAATGCTTCGCGCTCCTTTGGTATTTATTCCTGAGTCTGTCACCACTCTTACCGAAGCTTATGTAAGTTTAAAGCGTGTCAGCAGTTATGTTGATGAACATGAAATCAGCGAGAATGAAGACAAGACACCTGTTGTCATTCCTGAAGGTGTTAGTCCTGAGGCTATATTAGCACGTACTGGTTTTGAACGATCCGTATTCCAATGGCATTATAAGAAGGAAGAAGTTACAAACGAACCAAACACTCCAGAGCTACCTACTAGTAACACTGCCTCTACTATTACCTTTACTGGAAATCAAAGCAATGTCTTTCAATTGCAAATCCCCAAGTTTGATTTCCCTACTGGTAAACTTACTATTGTTTGTGGTGCAACTGGTAGTGGTAAATCCAGTCTTCTTCACGCTCTTCTTGGTGAAATGGATATTGTTTCTGGCCGAGTCTACCTTCCATCCAAAACTGTCATGCCTATCAGTAATTACTCAAGAATCGATCCTGAATATCCTACCCTTTATTTGGATCGTGTCGCTTATGTTGCTCAGCAGCCATTCTTACAACATGCTAGTATTCGTGATAACATTTTATTCGGTTTACCCTATGATACCCAGCGATACAAGTCTGTTCTAAAACAATGTGCTCTTATGAAGGATCTTTCTATTCTGGCTGATGGTGATCGTACTGAAATTGGCGAAAAGGGTATTTCACTCTCAGGTGGTCAAAAGCAGCGTGTATCTCTTGCCCGCGCTGTTTACTCTTATGCAAAGACTGTTATTTTGGATGATTGCTTATCTGCGGTCGATAGTCATACTGCAAAGCATATATACAAGAACTGTATCAACGGTAATCTACTCAAGGGTCGTACTATTGTTCTTGTTACACATCATGTTCGCTTGTGTCTCCCTGCAGCCAATTTCTTTATCAAGATTGAAAATGGACAGTTAGCTGGCTGTGATACTGTAGCACAATTACGTAACTCTGGTCAACTTCAAAGACTTCTTGGTAACGAAACAGTAGGTGATGCTGGAGATAATGGAGGAGAGATTGAGGGAATTTTAGAGGATGATAATGGCGACTTTGATCTTGACTTGGACAGTAAAGCCGAGGCTGCTAAATTGGTTCAGGATGAAACTACAGAAAAGGGTCAAGTCAAAGCTAAAGTTTACAAAACATACTTGAAGGCTTGCGGTGGTTGGCCTTTTTGGACCGCTCTTATTTTGGCTTATGTTACTGCACGTTTGTTTAGTTTTGGTGAGAACTGGTGGTTACGTATTTGGGCTTCTGCTTATGCTAAGCACGGGGATGCTCCTATGTCTCTTATGTCTGCCCAATCATCAGCCAAGCATGGTATTTTCGATACTTTTACTTCCACTCTCCAAAATCAAAATGTCTTTAGGCCATGGGTTTTTGAACAATCAGAGCCTATTAATGTTGATTACTATATTGGTGTTTATCTTCTAATTTGCTTCTCGTTTGTATTGTTTGATACGAGTCGTGTTATATTACTCTATTGGGGCTCAATCCGTGGTGCTCGCAAATTGTTTGAAGCTTTGTTGGATCGCATTATTTATGCTCCTATGCGCTTCTTTGATACAACACCTGTCGGTCGTATATTGAATAGATTCGGAAAAGATATAACTACAATTGATTTGCAAATTTCCAGATCAGCAAGTTTCTTGATCGAATGTACGACAGGTATTGTTGCTTCCATCATCATCATCTCCGCCATCACACCCCAGTTTTTAATAGTCGCCTTTGGTATTAGTGGTGTTTATTTCCTTATTGGTACTTACTACCTTCGTATCTCTCGTGAATTGAAGCGCTTAAACTCTGTCAGCCGTTCTCCTATATATTCCCATTTTACAGAGTCTTTGACAGGTGTAACTACCATTCGAGCTTATGGTGTTCAAGAAGAATTCATGGTGACAGTTTATAGAAAGATTGATGCTTACATTGCTCCATTCTATTTCCTTTGGATGAGTAACCGTTGGCTTTACGCCCGTATTGAATTCACTGGTGCTTTTGTCATCTTGTTTACTGGTATCTTTTTAATTATAAATATCAGCACTATTGACGCAGGAATGGCAGGTATTTCTCTTTTCTACGCTCGTAGCTTCTTGGAAAACATTTATTGGTTCATTCGCCAGTACACACAAGTCGAAATGAATTTGAATTCGGTTGAGCGTGTCCAGGAATATCTTGAAATAGATCAGGAACCGCCATCTGTCATTGAAGGTCATCGTCCTCCTGCCGCTTGGCCAACCACTGCTTCCATTGAAATCAAAGATTTGGTTATTCGATACGCACCCGAATTGGATCCTGTTCTTCATGGCATTTCATTCAAGACCAAGCCTCACGAAAAAGTTGGTATTGTTGGTCGTACCGGCTCAGGTAAAAGTACAATGGCTCTTAGTTTCTTCCGCTTCTTGGAACCTAGTTCTGGTTCCATATCCATTGACGGTATTGATATCACAAAGATCGGCATTCAAGACTTGCGTTCAAGAATGACCATTATTCCTCAGGATGCTATTTTGTTTTCTGGTACTATTCGAACCAACCTGGATCCATTTAATGAACATAGCGATGAGGAACTATGGGAGTCTTTGGATCGTGCACATTTGACTCGTCCTTCACAGCGCTTGAAAAAAGACTCACCTGTCTCCTCAAGCTCAAATACAGTCAATGGTGAGGAAGGCCATTCTGTTTCTAGTATTACCCGTCTTGACCAAAAGGTCAGTGATGGAGGCAATAATTTCTCTCAAGGACAACGTCAATTATTATGTCTTGCAAGAGCCTTACTCAAAAACAGTAAACTTATTATTATGGACGAGGCCACTGCATCTGTCGATTTTGAGACCGATTCAAAGATTCAGGACACAATCCGCCAAGAATTTACCAATTCAGCTCTCCTAACAATAGCACATCGCTTGCATACCATTATTGATTACGATCGTGTATTGGTATTGGAACAAGGTAAAGTCATTGAATTCGATACTCCCTATAACCTTATCCAGGCGAACAGTGTATTCCGATCCATGTGTGAAAAATCGGGTGAATTTGATGTCTTGAATAAAATGGCTACTGCTTCTCATAAACAAAAGCAACAAGAAGAAGAGGAACAAGATCCAGATAACCATGCTACTGTGTATTAGTATAGAGAGTGATAAAAACCAAAAAAATAAAAAATTATTTAAATTCAAATCCAGAACACAAAAACAGGAGGTTTCCATCATCATTGGTATTAGTAATACGATATGGGTAAATGTGTTTTATTTCCAAGTATTTTTTTTTTACGTATAATCTATAATATATATTGAATGAGAACTCATCCTTGGATACACACATACACCTGAACTAGAACAAAAAGGAAAAATATAAGTCTCCCATTTTTTGACGTCTGATGTGTAACTAGAGGTGGATTCTCTAATATTTTGTTACCTTTACTATTTCTTTTTGTCAGCTTCGGTTTTTTCATAAAAAAAAACAGGTAAAATAAAAGATATTAGTTTTTGTCTATTTGTTCTTTTAGAATATATTTTACAGCTCCATTCAAAGAAAAGACAGAAAATAACCAGAATTATGCTAAAGAAAAAGGGATTACAAACAAATCAAGCGGTGTTGCAAACCTGGTATAATTTTTTCTCATATCAGTAATGCGAAATACCATTATTTTAGGGTCCCTGTTTATTCATTGGATCTTCTAAAATGGTAGCCAATCAAAGAAAGTTCTTTACTCATCTGAATTCTACTCTTTTTATATACCTTCCCCACATTTTTTTTCTTTTTCTTTTTCTTCTTTTCTTTTCCCTTTCTTGTTAAAAAAAAAACTTATCATGAAATCTTACACTATCGAAGAAGTCGCAAAGCACAACACCGCCAGTGATTGTTGGATCATTGTTCAAGGAAAGGTATTCGATGTTACAAAGTTCTTGAGTGAACATCCCGGTGGAAAGAAGGTCTTGGTAAAGGTTGCCGGAAAGGACGCTTCCAAACAATTCAAGACCTTCCACAACGACGCCATTATGCAACGTGTAGGTCTCCCTATGCAGATCGGTATTATTGGTGGTGCTGCACCTGAAGAAAAGAAGGAGGCACCTGTTGCCACACCCAAGCCTGCCAGCACTTCGGCTCCTGCTGCTTCCACTGACATCAGAGCTCTTATTTCTGGAAAGGACGCCAAGTTTGGTGAGGGACTTCCCTATGGTGATCCCACTTGGTACCAGGATTGGAACAGGTAATTACAGGAATTTATTTATATGAGCATATGACGACCTTATACATTGAGAATACGTGAGTGTATATTAACGTACATCTCTTGTATAATATAGCCCTTACTACAACGAGAGCCACATTAAGGTTCGTAATGCCGTGCGTGAATGGGTTGATAAGGAAGTCACACCTTTCTGCCATGAATGGAGTGAGGCAAAGCAGATTCCTCGCACCGTCTTGAAGAGAGCTGCTGAAATCGGTCTTCTTGCTGCAGTTTCTGGCGCCGGAACCAATCCAGCAATGGAAAAGTTGATGCCTTATGGCTTACCTGCTGGCATTAAATCGTCTGAGTTTGATATTTTCCACGAGTTTGTCTGTATTGATGAGTTGGCAAGATGTGGTTCAGGTGGTTTAATTTGGGCTTTGCAAGGTGGTCTTGCTATTGTAAGTTGATAAAAAAGAATATATGTAATGGGTATTGGAGATTAAAACAAGATGGATAGGCTTTACCTCCTGTCATGAACTTTGCCAGTGAAGAAATTAAAAACCGTGTTGTACCAGAATGTCTTGCTGGTGATAAGATGATTGCCTTGTGTATCACTGAGCCTTCGGCCGGAAGTGATGTTGCCAACCTTTCCACCAACGCTGTGGATAAAGGTGATTACTTTTTACTTAACGGTGAAAAGAAATGGATCACACAAGGTGCTTATGCTGACTACTACACTGTTGCTTGCCGTACTGGTGGTGAAGGCATGGGTGGCGTTTCTCTTTTCTTGGTCGAACGCTCTTGGCCTGGTGTCGAAGCCAGATACATGGATTGTCAGGGTATGTGGGGCTCAGGCACCTCTTATGTTACCTTTGAAGATGTAGGCGTCCTTATATACATGTGCTACTTTAATACATCATTACTTATTTTTTTTCATTTTAAATAGGTTAAAGTACCCAAGACTCACTTAATTGGTAAATTGAACAATGGTTTCAAGTATATCATGCACAACTTCAACCATGAACGTTTGGGCATTGTTATGCAAGCTAACAGATTGGCTCGTGTCTGTATCGAAGAAGCTCTCAGAGTAAGTTGTATGGATGTTTATATCATGTGGAATTATCATAGTGACATTTTGGGTGTTTTTTTTTTGTGTTTTCAATAGTATTCATTGAAGCGTAAGACTTTCGGTCAACGTTTAATTGATCATGCTGTTCTTCGTAATAAGTTTGGCCATATGATCCGTCAATGTGAAGCTACACACGCATGGTTAGAAAGCATCCTTTATCAAACCAAGACCATTCCTGAAGAGGACCAGCCAGCACTTTTGGGTGGCCCTGTTGCACTTTTGAAGGCACAATCTACCCAGACATTTGAGTACTGTGCACGCGAAGCAGCCCAAATCTTTGGTGGCCTTGCATACACTCGTGGTGGACAGGGAGAGAAGGTAGAGAGACTCTATCGTGAAGTACGTGCTTATGCTATTCCAGGTGGTTCAGAGGAAATCATGCTTGATCTCGGTGTCAGACAGGCTATGAAGAAGTGTCCCAAGTTGTAATTATTTTTTAACATGTAAAATAATAATAAAAAGAAACCTATCGAATTTTTCCATTAGAAATGTATGTTTAGGGACGTAAGAATGAATAATTAAAGTATCTTGGGTGTATTATTGTGCCTTTTTTTTTGTTCTCACATTTCACACCTCAAAACACGTCTTTTTCACTTTGAGTGGAACATAGAATTGCTTTCGCACGTTGGGTTATTTTTATGTATTATTAGATGAGAAAGAGAGCGATAAATCGCTTCAATTACATCTCTTTACATCCAAGCTATCCAGTGCAAAAAGAGGAAAGATAATAATACCTCTCATTTTGACCGAGGTATTATTCCGGATAATACTTTTGAAAATATGCAATCTTCAATAATAGATCACTTATAATGTGGTAATAAAGATGTCTAAAAGTAAAGTTTAAATTTCGAGCCATTCTTACATGAAATAGCAAAAATCTTTAATGGAAGTAAAACTTTGTCATTGTTTTTATTGGCTGCG
>VCJL01001782.1:1062-16008 GCA_024139405.1 Backusella mclennaniae | reverse complement strand
GTTTTTTTTTTTTTTTTTTTCCTTTTTCCTTTTTCCTTTTTCAATTTTCTCTCTTTTTTGTTTCACCAAAACATCCATATCATCATAATGGCACAGCAGGCAAAGCAGGCAGCTCAAAAGCTCGGAGGAATGTTTCCTCAAGGCTCAGGCAAAGGAATAGGAGGAGCAGTAGGTGCATTGGTAGTTTTGGGTAGTTTAGGCTATGGTATCAATGCCGCTCTTTTCAATGGTAAAGTATTATAGTAATAAATTGGTCAATAGGATGTTGTCATAGCAGAATTTATAACATGACATGTATTTAAGTTGATGGTGGTCATAGAGCTATCAAGTATACTCGTGTATTCGGTGTGCAGGATAGAATTTATAATGAAGGTACTCACTTTGTCATTCCCTGGTTTGAGACCCCCGTCATTTACGATGTTCGTGCAAAGCCCAGAAACGTCGCTTCTTTGACTGGTACTAAAGGTAGCGTAACAGGAGAAAGCAAAGGTCTAAATTAGTTTATAATATCTGTGTAAACTGACATGTAAATAGATTTGCAAATGGTCAATATTACGTGTCGTGTACTGTCAAAACCTCGTGTTGATCAACTTGCCACTGTTTACCGCACTCTCGGACAAGATTACGATGAACGCATTCTTCCTTCCATTGTAAATGAAGTACTCAAATCAGTTGTAGCACAGTTCACAGCCTCACAATTAATCACCCAGCGTGAGCGTGTCTCTCGACTTGTCAGAGAAAACCTCGTCCGTCGCGCATTACGTTTCAATATCGTTTTGGACGATGTATCGATTACCCATGTAGGGTTCTCACCCGTATTCGAAAGTGCTGTTGAAGCCAAGCAAATTGCCCAACAGGATGCTCAACGTGCAGCATTTATTGTGGATCGTGCACGCCAGGAAAAGCAATCGATTATTGTGCGCGCTCAGGGTGAGGCCAAGTCGGCTGAATTGATTGGTGAGGCCATCGAGAATAAACCAGGTTTCTTGGAATTGAAACGTATTGAAGCTGCTCGTGAAATTGCAACTGTCATATCTCGCTCTGGAAATAAGGTTATGCTCGATGCAGATACCTTGTTACTTAATGTTAATAGCTCTAAAAAAGATTAAAAATGTACATCTCTCTCTCTCTCTCTCTCTCAAGTAAATAAATAAATAAGTAAATTAAATACATAGTAACGTATGGTACAACGGTGACTTGACCACCTCGGTGTCACAATCACTTAATAAAACCATAAACGTTTTACGGAAAAAAAAAGGATGTCATTCTCCATACTTATTGTACGTTGTATACATACGATACTATATTTGGCAATGAAACTAAAATAAGATAAATGAATGAAACGAATCTTATTACTACTGTTCTTGCTCGTAATAAGAAAAAATACCCTTTTTGTTTCAAAGGGCTGATGCTATTCTACTACTGGGTTTATCGTAGTATCCCTCTTTTAAGCGGGTGCATGTACTTTATTTTATGAGTTATTTATTGGACTTGGTTACTCCTTATTTTCGCTCTGTCAATTGAAAAAAAAAAAAAACTTTCTCCCGTTATTAAGATCAAATTTAAATCTACTATTTCCTCAATTGGTTGAATAAAAGCATTAGAAACATCCTTTTTTTTACATTGTTTGAATCTATTTAATTACTTTTATATGTGGTAAAGAGGCTATTCATTTATATAAAAAAAGGGCGGATTTATACGAAAAAAAACTCTCGGAGTTTTCGGTTCAACTGGTCGGTGCAGACATGTCAACCAAAACCATTTTAAAGTGCGCGCTGATATTCTCTATCTCTCTCTCTCTTCAACTTGTAAATGCAGGAGACTACTTCCACAAAAGAATATCGTGTAACATGGTCTAAGGTCAGCAGTAAGGCAAGGCTAATGGTTCCTCACGTTTATTCTTTTTTTTTTTTTTAATAACCCAAAAAAAAGGATTGTTTGTTTTTATCTTTACACACACACTCCCCCCTTTTCTTTCTCTCTCTCGTTTGTTTTTTCCTTTTCTCTCTTTTTCTTTTTCTTTACATTTATTTATTTATTTCTACCGTTGTTTTATACTTGTTCAAGATGAAAAAGAGTAGTTCAAGAGTAGTCCGACATAAACGCAGCGAATATAAAGATGAAAAGACAATCATTGATGATGCTAGACCTATTCATATTCACCCATCATGGAATCCGACTCAACGAACCGAGAAACCACCTTATTCATATGCAACCATTATCGCTCATGCCATTCTTAGTAGTAACGAACGAAAATTAACATTAAATGAGATTTATCATTGGATTACTATCCACTATCCCTTTTATTCAAATGAAAGTCAAGGATGGCAGGTAAAATAGCATGATCAAAAGTAAACATTTTAATATTTAACGTATAAATAGAACTCTATTCGTCATAATTTATCCCTTCACAAATCATTTGTTAAAGTGGAGCGTGACCCTAATCCACCCCGAAAAGGTTGCTTTTGGACCATTCGCAAAGGAAAAGAAACAAAATTTATTGAGAATTTACAAAAGCCAATTTATAATAATAAGAGAACAAATTATAAGCATACAGATGATGATAACGATAATGACCAAGATCTTGACCAAAATCAAACTCATTTGATTCTCACTGCTGCTACTTCAGAGCAACCATCATCGATTTACTATGACGCGTATCGGATTTATCCCGAGATTGATCTAGAGTCCACCAGTTGTGATACCTTCTCTACCCATTCCGAAGACCATCATCACTATTCCCTGTTTAATTCACCTCCTCCAACCGTTACTACTACAAAACCGGATTGGTCCTTGAATTATTTTTCATAAACTATTCTCTCGTTCCCTTGTTGTATATTCCTTTACTTTTTGCTGACCCCTTTTCTTTCACTTTCTATGTTTGTTTTCATATATAGATTTAATGTATGTACATTCTATTTTTCTTTTTTTTATATCATGAAAAAGTTACAGATACACACATTATACTTACTCAATACAAAATGCACACATACATGCTTACTTAGTTTTACATTTGACATATTCATAACTATATACACATATCTTATTTACTATTATTGTTACTATTGCTATTACAATTCTTTCTCTCTTTTTTCTTTAAAAAAAATAAAATGTATAAATATATTGTTATTGTTATCATTCATATTATTAAAGTGATGGCTTGATAGTTTTCGGCGAAACAGGTATGTCCAAAAATGAAGAAGACCGATTATACTGATGATCTCTTGATACCATTGGTTGATACAGCCTTTGATTTGGTTTATGCTGTGTATTTTCACCTTTGACGGTAACGTTCTCCATCGAACTGTTGGACATCTCGGACAAAGGTGTAAACGTAGGCTCGACATATTCACTAGGATTATAACCTCCTACCCAAGATTGTCTCTCACGTTTCTTCTCGTTTTGTAATTCTTTTATTCTGTCTTTTTCTTTTCGCCATTTGACAAATACGATCAAACATAGTGTAACAATAGCAAGGAACTAAAATGGAAAAATAAAAGAATGAGAAAAAAAAATAACGATGGCTTCATCAAGTCTATACTTTACAACAACAACGGATCCTATTGAAATGCCAATAATGGCACCTAAACTTAATTCGTCTGGTTTTGTTGGTTCGATAAGTTGGAAGGTTTTTAACCATCCAATTTGGGAGTTACTGCTACCAGTAACAGAGAGGAAATGGGTGTCGCTAGTAAGCATTTGTTTGTCATCAAAACCAAAGAGAATGAACAGTGTTGAATTGGATAATATGGCTATGATCAGTGTATTGTTAATATAGTATCGATAGCATATATAGCTACATATATCTGCATTTTACCTGAATGACCAAACCGAGGGCCTGCTCCGTAGCTTTTACTATGCTCATTTATCTTCTCATAGGTAAATGTCTTTAGATCAAGTACCAAGAGATAATCTGAGACATGTGTTGGATCTATGCAAAGGAGTCAAAGGGATGGATATCAGTGTATGTAAAACAAATTTACTTACTGTTTTCATTCCCATCATCTGTAGCTCCTCCGTAAATCAAGATTCTATCAGATTTAGGTACTATAAATAGATACAAGTAAATAAGGTGAGTTTCCACCTCCCAAATACATTCAATGGACTAATTTTTACATAAAGTAGCTGTATGCAAGTAGCGTTCTGATATAGTGTCTGCATTTGTATGATTTAAAGTCCATATTCCATCGGTAGTGCTATACGTCAAAATGTCTTCCATAGGTATTATTTGATATGGTACCACGGCTGTTCCATTAGCGTTGTTGGGTTGTGTTCTTAATCGTCCTCCAATATAAATGATGCTTTTACCATCATTAATTAAAGTAGCTGTATGTCCATACCGGCTAAATGTATTTTCTGGTAGTTGTCCAGGGCAGATTGTCCAGGTAAAGCCCTATTTTTTACTTATTTTGTTTTTATTTTTATTTTTTTTTGTGTTTTTACTCCTTTTATTATAATTATATAATTACTTGACTTATGTGTAAGACTGTTGTACTATTAACAAGTTGACCTGGGTATTTTCCACTATTTTTTTTTCAATACATAATATGAAACGGGGCTTGCTTCTTTCTTTTTCTTTATTGTATAATTACCTTAGTCCACCCCAGTAAACGATTGTGTTTAGATTAGGTACATACACTGCGGTACCACCATAACTAAAGTGCATTTCTATCAGACAAAAATATGACTACAGATATGAAACAAGACCCTTACATTCGATCTGTAATTCCACGACTCTCCATACTTATGGTGCTCCAAGTCGAACTTTCTGCATCATATACGGTCGTCTTATTATGTGAATTTCCACCAATGTAATAGCCACCGTCCACAACAAATGAGGTTTCTGAAATTGTGGCGGTGCTTGATGCAATTGTTGGTTCTAGCATAAAACTATCGGATGGTGGTATCTCTGTCCATCTACTAGCCACTTGGTCAATAACTAGTTTTTCGCCACTTGTGAGATCGAGATAATAAAATTCGCTTGATGCCTCATTGACTGAGGTATCGCCTACTGAAAGGTAGCCACCAGAAAAGCAGAATATTCTTGTACCATGAAGTAGTAAGGCACAAGCTAAAAGTACATACATATATACTATTAATAAAATTGGAGAAAGAGAAATGAGTGATATATTCTTACCACTTTTATATTTTTGTGAAATGAGTGCATAACAATTAGCAATCAAAAAGAATAAAAGTAATATTTTATTCATTTATAAAATAATGCTATAATTATATAAAGGAAAGGAAGAAAAAGAGAGAAAAGAGAATAACAAGGGATCATCCTTTTTCTATTGCATATATTTGTGTCCTTTACATACAACCAATAGCAGTCTCTAAACTATGCATCGTAGGTGGCCCAGGGTCCAAAATAAAAAAAAATACAAACAAATATTTATACCATAAAAAACAGAACACATCACTATAACTAACAAATATATAATTTCTATCTAGTATCATCTTTCTCTCTTTCTCTCTCTCTCTCTTTTGTTCATTCATTCTTTCTTCTCTTTTCAAGGAGAGAATACACTAAAAAATGAAGCTTATCTTGCTGATTTTTTTCCGCTAGTTTTTGCTAAAGTAAGAAAAAGACAGAGTAAATAAAGCATTTCTTTATGCGCAGAAGCACTTGATTAAGGACTAGTGAGTTCTTCCAAATCAGTTTATAAAAGCTTATTAGTATTATATCCATTTACTGTTATTTGGAAGAAAAAACATGTATACATCTTGTGAACATCATTACCTTATTTAAGGAGTTCGAGGTCTAACATTTAGAAATAAAAGGGAAAAGAAGAGTTAAATATAGCAGAAAAGAGTCAAGATACCCTTTCAAGTCATAAGATATTTATATATAATTTGAGTGACTGAGTCGAGTGTAAATAACATCGCAAAGGTAAATCCATTTGGACCGACAAATATTGGACAAACGAGGTCAATATCATCCATATGGATGAAATAAATTTCATAATATATGATGACTCTTCTATCTGAATGCCGTGAAAAGTGGCTACTTATTATATGAACGGTAGTCATCAATGTTGGGAGATAAAAATATCTATATCACACGCATGTCACGTGATGCTGTCGTGGTATTTTTTTGTTTTTTTTTTGTGTTTTTTATTACAATTATTCTCAAGCAGGAAGTATTCACAAATAAAGTAAAGCTTTAAAAATGTCGGATCTTGCTCAAAAGAGACCCTTTGCTTATTTTAATGAAGATGATTCAATGTAAATATACACAGTGGTTGTAATAAAAAAAGGAAGAAATAAACTTCATTAAACAAAAAACCATTCTTCCATTAATTAGCAATAATAACAATAACCATACAATGGATAATGGCACCAACAACACCACTATCTATAATACCAACACTCAATACAACACACATAACGACTATATGAATGCTGAATACAATATTTATGCTAGCTACGATGCATATAACGACCATGCCATGGACTTTGCAACTACAAACGACATCATCCCCACCAATACCAACAACAATATGATGATTTACAATGCGTTTACACCACAAGACAGAAGCATTTTATTAGATCTTGTGGAAACACTCAAAAAAAATAAATGGGCCCCTGCTTTCCTCCAGCCTGTGGATCCAGTTGCATTTGGCATTCCCGATTATTTTGACGTTGTTAAAGAGCCCATGGATTTGAGTACAGCCAGCGCTAAGCTCAAGCAAGAGCCTTGTCCGTACTTTTCACGCGAGGAAGCTATTCGAGACATTCAACTCATATTTGACAACTGTTATCTTTACAATAACAAGACGGATCCTGTGTGTTTTCAAGCGAAGAAATTGGAAGAAGTGTTTAAAAAAGGACTCTTGAAGCTGCCCGAAAAATGCGAAAAAGTGCTGAATAATCAGCCAGTCGAAATGATGCCTGACGACCATTGGAGAAGATGTGAGGCCATTATAAAGGAAATGAAGAAACCAAAATATGTAAAGTTTACTTGGCCCTTTGCTGTTCCAGTCGATCCGACACTCTCTGGCGCCAGCGATTATTTCAACGTCATTAAATACCCAATGGATATGTCGACTTGTGAGAAAAAGTTGTATGATTTTGAATATAAATCAGAGGAAGAGCTAGCAGATGATATTCGCTTAATGCTCAACAATTGCTATACCTACAATCCACCCGGTCACGAGATTCGCGCAAATGCAATTGAATTTGACAAAGTATTTGAGGAACAATGGGCTAAACTTCATGGTGCAAGCGGTGGGTCCACCGCAAAAAGAGCTTCTACCGGAGCAGCACCTCCAAAATCAAAGAAGAAAAAAAGCACCTCTACATCATCATCATCTAAAAAGCAATCAACCCAATATCATCATCAACAACAACCGCAACCGCAGCCGCAACAGTTATTACTGCAGCAGCCACACCATCAACCATTACAGCAGCAGCAACATAATGATCCCATGAGCAATCAAAATCTGCTCTTATTAGATCCATCATCGATGATGTTGAATACAACAGGATTTGCAGATGCTCTACCCTATCATACATCAGAGGCATTTTCAGCAATGCCCCCACTTATCTTATCAACAACTTCATCCTCACCAGTCGTTTCAGCTGAGGCTCCACCACCAACTGCTATGCCACCTGTCATGGCAACAGCTGCTCCCGCCGTTGCCATGCCAACGGTACAGACTGCTATACCCCTTACTGCTGTTCCCGGTCCAGTGACAGTCCCTCAATCACCACCTCAACAACTGCAGCAGCATCAGCAGCAGCAATTACCTCAACTGAAATTACATGTCCAGCCACAACAGCCTTCTCCTTCAAATACAACCATATCTTTACCGACAAGCTCATTTTCATCCACAAACACCCCTGTTACTTCTTCGCCAGAGGATATTGCTCCTGTTCCAAAACCTGTCGAGGAAAAGAAACAGGGCTCTACCATTCTTCGATTAAAATTAAAAATGCCACAACCTAGTCCTGAAGAAAAAGAGTCCACTCCTTCACCATCAACCAGCAAAAAGGTAAGCAAGTTGAAAGGATCAAAGTAAACGTGATATTCATTTTTAATATAAAAAACAGGTGCGAAGCTCATCTTCCACCACAAAAATGCCTAGTCTAGGCCTTTCAAAAGAACCTCCTAAAACGGCCTATGCTAATGCCAGCCATCCATCTTTGTCTTCTAAAAAGGTAATGTATTATTTCTCTTTACTTGTTATTATCATGTAAATCTAATTATAAGTGTAAAGCCACCACTTAATTTACAGAATCAAGATAAATGGATGGCACTTGCAAACAAGCCACAGCAAAAAAGACCTACTCGACCTCCAATGGCTCAAAAACAGCCCCCGCAACAGCAGCAGCCTGGACCAACATTTTCTTTTGACAAATTGCTGGATCAGATGGATGAGGAAAAAGTACAAAGAGAACGAGAGGTAAGTTGTTTCATTTAATGAAGGAGGGAGGGGAGATTAAGTTAAATATTTATACACACACACACACAAAAAGGTTCAAAGAGAGCTTGAAAGGGAGAGAGAGTTTAGAGAACAAATGGACATAAAAAGGAGCCACGATCGCGCTGAGCGTTTAAAAGAATTGGTATGTTTTTTATATATCTCAAGGGGAGCGAATAAAATGACTCAATATTTCATTAGAGTAAAGATAGTATCGATATAAGTAGACAAAAACTGGCAATGAAAGAGTTTGAGGCGGAAGTACTTAGTTTTGACCATGACTTCAGGGATGTGCTTAGAAAGCAAAGGGATACTACCAATTATCGTCCACTTTATGAACCAGAGTTTATAAGACGCTCACGCATCTCTCTATCCCATTTGAAGGAAAAGCTTATAAATTGGAACAATCCCCAATAGTGTAAAATGAAAAAGTCTACCCAACTTGGAAAGATATAAATTATTACTTTAAAATTGGGTACCTTATATATATTTGAAAAAATTGTAATAAAAATCACTACCTTAAAAGAGACTTTCAATATGGAAATAAAAAAAGTTTCAACAAAGAAACGCCTTTATTCCTTTTATTACAATTGTTTACAAGTTGAAGTAATTAATGTAATTAATGTAGTAAATAAAGAGTAAATAAAGCAATAAATAAATAAATAATAGGCAATATCTCATATCATATTCTTAGATCGAGGCAAGGTGGTCGATTTTAAAAAAGCTTTTGCTTCATTTTAACAAGTGATATTATTGTTTAATGCATTTTTTAGCCCACTTTTTTTTTGTGTTGTTGCATACAAATATTTATTTGTTTGATAGCTGATATTAAACTTTTGCCATTAAACACATTTTCCTTTTCAAGTAGCTTTTGCCATTTAGCACACATGAGCGTTTGAAGATCAAGCAGAGCATCATCATGGTCTTTATTATCGTCAGAAATTTAGGAAATAACAAAACGAATCATTGTTATCACTAAATTTCACTTTATTTTAGTCTATTCACTCATAATTGTGGTACTTACAGGTTTTTTTTTAGTTGGTAAAACAAGAATTTTATACCATCTTTTTGGATTATTACTGATATAAAGCTTCTCGCTTTTGTAACTGCTTTTGTTTTAGTAGAAAGGTTAGTTTCAAACTTTATTTTTAATACGTTTTGTGTGTTTATTGAAATGCATTTATGAACAGATTATACTTTCAACATTTTTCTCTTATCTTTTTTTGTAAAAAACACGAGAGATTTTCATAAAAAAAAAGAAAAAAAAGAAGTACGAGAAATGCCAAAAACTTGTTGGATCGCCCAAATTTTATTTTCTTTAACAAAGAAAAAAAAAGAAACAAAAGAGCCTTCTTTTTAATAAAGGTGGAATGACCATAAAAGGAACGCTATATCATAACAAAAAAAGATTTTCTGGAATTGACAAGAATTATAAACAAATCTCAAAAATAGAAATATAGTCAAGCAGATCTTGCTGTATTTATTTAAATGCGTCATTTTTTATATTATTTTTATTATATTTACATATAAAACAAAGGGGGCATATGATCTCTAAAATAAATAAACAAATATATGTATGGATGAAAGTGTTTGTACATGCACAATAAAAGCTTCTGGTGTTTCCATAAAATATAAACAAAGAACTAACCGGTTCCATTCTTTCCAGATCGTTAGAAGAGGAGAGGGATGAAAAAAAAAAAGAGTGGAAAGAAAAGAAAAAAGGGCATAAATAACAACAAGCAATTGAAGCAGAAAGAAAGGGGGGGAATACTATATATAAGGGATTTCTAAACTATTTACAACATATTCCCAAGTGAGCTTGGTTTACCCCAAACGAAGGTATCAGTTCTTGCCTTAACGACGGGTTTGAACAAAGAAGATTTCACATTATGGTTATTAGCAGCTGCCATCAAACGCAAGTAATTTGGGTTGGGACGAACATCCCGGGTATAAGAATGACTATCGGCCCATGCTGGGCGACTTTGCTGAGCAGCTGTTGTTGATCGGATGGAAATACCAGAATTCTCTATCCAACGACATTCCTTCTTTGAGCTAATGCTTTGCTGCTGGGGTCGATGCTGTAATTGCTGGACAGTCTTGTGTCGCTTCTGTCGTTCTGCCTCTTGTTTGTCTTGAGTAGGTTCTATAGGTGATGAACGCTTGATCTCCACAATTTTGGGCACTGAGTAATAGTGACGAATATCCCGAAACATATCACCGTCTCTTGTAATGGCAGATTTGTTGTTGTTATTGGATACATAGATGACGACCTTCTTTTTGGGTGTATTGGTAGGTTCAATCTTGCTATGACTGGCCAATTTAGAAATGAGTGAAGAGAAACTCTTTTTTAAATGGGAAGCATGTACAATGGAGTCTAGTAAAAGTGGTTTTTCGTGTTGAGCTGAGAAGCGCATATTAATAATATCAAATAATAAAAAAAGGTAATTGACAAAACTTATTAAAAAAAACGTTGGTTTTTATATTGTGGCAAAAAGAAAGTTTTTTTTTATCACATGGTATCGTACTTGACTCTCTCTCCCCCTTATTTTGTGTATTTGTCATTTTCCTTAAAAAGAATATTGCAGAGCTTCTTTTTTTTACACACTTTTATCAGTGCGTCTTTTGAATAATTGGTGCATTTGTATGAAAGTATTTTTAGCGCCATTAGCAAGTCGCGTGTGTTCTGGAACGTCAGGTAAGCCGGTAATGATGACAAACTTGGAATTCAATACTATGCATACAACAAACAAAAGCCAAAACTGCAAAAAGGGGAAAAGCAAAGCGGAATATAGATAATTGTTTATTCTTATTGGTCTTTTTATTTTTTTGTTTATGGTTATTTACACTTTATTTACTATTTTGTTTTTTATTACAAATGACTGTCTTCACCGTGTTTTACCATCATCGACATGACCTCATAAATCAAATCAGCAGCCAAAAATGTAGTTAACTGAGCTTGAGTATCATAAGCAGGAGCGACCTCAACAACATCCATACCGACCAAATTATAACCCATCAAGCTGCGGAGAATATATCTCATCTCACGAGTGAGGAAACCACCAGTTTCAGGTGTACCTGTAGCAGGTGCCATGCTAGGGTCAATCACATCAATATCAATGGAGAGGTAGACCAAGCTATCCTCCTTGGGACCAAGGATTTCTTGGATACGATCTACGATACCATCCACACCCAACTTGAAAATATCATTGGCCTTGATCATTCGGAAACCTAAAGCTTCATCACGCATAATATCATCTTGGTCGTACAAACTCGAACGAATACCAACATGCATGGAAGTGCCATTGGTTGTTAATCCTTCCTTGGCAGCATGGTAGAGTGGGTTACCATGGTTATACTTGGATTGCTTGGCCTTGACGTTATAAATTTCGGGGGCCCAGGTATCTAAATGAGAGTCAAAGTGAATGACGGAAATGGGCTTGTTGTAGGTCTGATGTAAAGCTCTCAAGACGGGTAACAAAATGGTGTGATCACCACCGAGAGTAATCAAACGAGGAGGAGTGAAAACCTTGTCAGTAGCTTTGGGAGGACGTGTCAAGACATACTTGGCATGAGATTCGATTTGAGCCATGGCATGCTCACTGTCGAAAGGTTCAAATGGAATATCACCACAGTCGACAGCCTTTGCCCAGGAACGGAAAGGATTGATGTGGATTTCATTGTTATAACCCTATATAGATATAAGGAAGAATAACAATTAATTACTGTAATGCTCTTTCACACACTTTTTTTTTTTTTACAAAATGTGTTGTTCATCCCTTCTCTCCATAAATACATTACCTTAATACGCTTGGAACCCTCACGAATACCAGAAGGACCGAATCTAGCACCTGTACGGAAAGTCACGCCGATATCATAAGGAGCACCCATCACAGCAATATCATAATCCTCACCTACTACATCCTCCTTCCAGCACTCAAGGTAAGGCAAATGAGCAAAAGTAGAGATACCAGCAAAAGAAGGGGTATACACATCCTTTTCAAGGACAGGACGGAGTGGCATTTCCGAAGGTCCGGATGCAATAGGAATTTGGCCATATCTTTCTTGATCATGACCATGATCACCGTGAGCACTTACTGCTGTTGCCAATAAACCAGAAGCTAATATACTGAAGAAAATGGAGCGCATTTTTTTTTCTGAGAAATAAATAGTTTGAATTAGAAGAAAAAAAGAATAAAAGATAATCATCTCAGTCTTTATATCTATTTTTCATACCTGTCACCAAATTTCTCACGAAAGATTAAGGGCTATTTGGGCAACCTCAACTAAAAGATAAGCTTTTGTGATTGGCCTCATATTTATAAGATAGACAGAAAGTCCGAAAGGGAAGAAGGGAAATGTTTTACTTACACCCACGGGCATCCATGTACACACACACGCCATCTTACACACACGGATGATGCTTTTTCTTTCTTTTTAAATTAGGCTTCAATTGGTTATGGTCAAGTAATCAATAAGTTTAATTGTTTGAATCTACAAAAAATTAGCTTTTTTTTAAAAAAAAATAGTAAAGGAAAAAATGCAGATCAAGGCATACAAAACTGACAAACAAGTTTTTAAAGTTTAAAGTTTAAAGTTTAAAAAAAAGAAAAAGTTACGTTATGGTTCACAGAGAAAGTGTAAAAAATAATCCGACAGGTATTTTATTCGGATGAATGATGGTTATGATGACGAATGATAAAATACAAAAGAAAATATAGACGTTTTTAGTTTGCTTTTTTTTTTATATCTCATTTACTTCAGTTCCTTTTTTATCAAGCATCTATGGTGCTCCGTCGTAAATCAACAAATGTCATCATAGTCTAATGGATAGGATTTTGATAAAACGAAGCACGATGATGGCATTGTATCAATTTTATAAAAACAACACAAATGTGGATAGAAGCAATACAATAGCAGCTGATAGGATCTGACAAGTAAACTTAAAACCGATATGTATGATTGAACCTTAAATTAGAATACACAACTCGATTTAGTACATTCGAGTAAAATAGAACAACATCAAATGTTAGTACCTCGATTCTTTTTGGCTGATAGAAAAAAAAACCTTAAATTTTACCATTGTACTTTTGGAAACAAATAGCCCAGCTACTAAATGTTATAAATTAAGCGGTGGGATGTATACATAAAAAACAGAAGCTTTTACTGCTGATGGCTGTTTTGCTTTTCTTTGTGAAACTGTTCATTACACGAACTAATTTTAATTATATCCATTCTATTTTACTAACAAATGTCGAAAAGAAAAGCTAATGAATTAAAACGCTCGATTTTCTATATTTTTTTTTAAACAGTTACTTATATCCTTCGTACGTCGTCATTATCTAGTATGTGAGGCTTTCTAAAGAAGACCTGAAATCAGCAGTTAATAGTGATTCACCAGTAGCAGCCATCACACGCTATGACTAGAAATTATATCTTTATGATATCTTTATCAGTATTATCGCAAGATAAACACAACCTTACATATTATTTCGCATTAAAGTGTAGATATATAAATCGAACATTTCACTTCCATATTTGGTGATTCTTTAGAATATCCAATTATCCAAGTATTTGAAAATGAAGGCCAAGGCAACATCTTGATCTAATAATTGTTTGATTAAACCAACTTATATTTTTGTTTAATCATAATTTTATAAAATACACTTGAACAGATAAAAAACAAAAACAATAACAATAGCAATGTAAAGAAAAAAAAAGGAAATAATAATAATAGTAAAAAAAAAATATGCCAACTATAAGTCTTCTTCTTTAGACTCTTCGTCTTTAGAAGACTCTGCCTCTTCGTCATCTTTAGATTCAAGTTCCTCATCATCTTCGTCCTCCTCCTCTTCGGATTGAACTCTGCTATTAGCGCGACTACTCTCAGCACTATCAGACATCAAACGGCGACGATTGCGATACTTCCAAAACTTATCAACTACATCTTCAGCACCGAAAACACCACTAAATCCTCTAATAAAATCATGACTTTTATCCTCCCAAAGTGTCATTGTGTCATGTACTGCTGTCTTGATTGTCTTTCTTAAATCTTCGATTGATTTCTTTGTTTTGATTTTACGTTCCTATTTCATCGTTTTTAGTTTTCTCTCTCTCTCTCGATAACCAATAATTCACATTACCTTTAAGAAGGAAATATTCAATTCTTTTGCAGTGACACCACGTTCGAGATTTCTTCTCAAATAAGCATCGTAATCGCGAACAATACGTGTAATAAGGTCGGAAGTGGAGATACCATCGGTGCGCTCGGTTGGGAAAAATCTACCTTGCTCCTTTACAAATGCATAGACGTCGCCAGACTCTTTACTCTGGTAAGGTTCAGCATCATGTGCAACATAATCAATATTATGATGATCTAAAAAGTCCTGATCAACAAACCAAGGTGCATCTTGAATGACTTCATCTACCCATTTGCAATGTCGAACAGCTTCGTATCTTTCAACATCGGTCATGACGGTCTTTCCTTTACGACTATGTGTTTCTGCATCGCTAGACACTGTGTTTT
>VCJL01001780.1:1570-20752 GCA_024139405.1 Backusella mclennaniae | reverse complement strand
CCTATTTTTTTGGAAAAAAAAAAAAAAAAAAACTAAGCGTCTACAGGCTGAAACATGCCTGATTTAAATACTTACGCATGTCGTTAATCTTATGTTATCTTTACTATATTGTGTATATAGATTTCCGACAGATGTGCCACATTCAACACAGGTACCCATTTAACCAACAGGAAAGAGAGAAAATAAGAGAACGGCATGCTCACATAAATTGCTATCAGCTCGAGAAAATGCCGGACAAAACCTTAATTTGATTCATTTCCGACCCATAAAACATAAGATTCGGTTCGAAACGTCACGTGACACAATTAAACTGTTTAGCATTGCTAAATTAGGAAATACATCGAAGCGCGGATGGTTAAGTGGTATAATCTTCGCCTGCCACGCGAAGGGCCCGGGTTCGATTCCCGGTCCGCGCATTGAATTTATCTTTTGTTTTTCTCCAAAGTTATGGAAGAGGTTTATTTTTACCAAGTGTTAGGTTTTTAAAGGTTCGCAGTGAGCACCAATAATTTAAAGTATTATTATTGTAGACTTCTTATACAGAAGACAGACTTTTTATACAAGAAGAATAAGAATAACACAGAATTACATAGTTGAATAAGTATAATTCTATAGAACTTCAATAGAGAATAGACAGAGTAACAAGTTACAGTATTCCAAAACAGCATAAAACGATTTTTAGCCTATATAGAAGAATTTTTATTTATATATATTAAGACCATGTTATATATTTTCCAAAAATAATCAAGTCTTGATGAAAACCGTTATCATTCCACAGGAAAAATGCATACGAATGAATTGGTTATTTTGTTTTTTGATGCTGGAATACGATTAGTATATGATAAGATTATTCAGGGTGGAACATATATTGATTTTACTTACTTCAGGTTTATGCATGGTTTCATAATCCACATGAACAAAAGCACGCTCGACATCAGGAAGAGATTCTAGTTTTATTTGAAGAGCTTCTCCAATATCATGTGATTCTCTCAACTGCATAGTAGGAGGAAGAACAATATCTACTTCTACGAAAACACTGTTTCCAGCATAGTAGGCCCGGCAAGTATCGACTTGTACAACACCAGGATGTGTCAATGCTATAAAATCAATGGCTTTTTCAGTACTCATAACAGACAACCTTAAAAAAACAACAACAAATATTGGTACCCATATATGTAACAATATTGAGAAACTGTGTATCTGCGCTTTTTCCAACAACTAGGGGTATATTTTCTATAAGTTATATAAAACAGAGTCAGGAAGATGTGAGCTTTCATTTTTCTGCCTTTTTTCTTCTTTGCTACAAAAAAAAATCCAGCTTACCAAATAGAGTAGATAACCAGCTACGTAATATAATCAATGCAATGAGGATGGATCCTACTGCATCAACCCAACCAGCAACTCTGCTACCAACGATGCCAGTAGCAAGACCGAGAGAGTTAACTAAAAGATCGTTGCGATGATCCTGGGCTAAAACCTTTGCTGAGGAATATGATGACAGAGTCTGGCAGTAAACATACAATACTAATTTAACACCTATAATTATAATAATACAGAAAAATACTTAGTCTCGAGATCAATTATCAGTTAAAAGGTTTCCATTTTTTGTGCTTATAAGGGTGTTTACTTAAGGCTGCTGCTACAAAACCAATTGCTAGCGGACTCAAGTCGGGTGTATTGCTTCCTTCGCCCAATTTTTGGGCAGCTTCAATCTAAGGGGCATTCAAAAATAAATAAATAAGTAACATGTGCATAGTACTGCTTAGTCGTAACAGGAAAAAACATATATTTACGTACAATTAAAAACAAAGCAACACAAGACATTAAGCATGCAAATATGATTATCCCTACAGTTTCCATACGAGATTTTCCCTTGAAAAGAAAGGATTATTAGCCAACTAATTCGTAAATGCGCGTATCACTTTGGCTGTGGGAATTAGCCGTGAATGAATGACGCTAAAATCTAATTTTCCTGTTCATGTTACTTACAGCAGGGTATTTTGTAAGATTTATTTTTGCTGCCTGTCTTGAAGCCCACATAAGTACAACGGAGCTTAAAAGATCCATAAATGCATCCGCCATCGTAGAGAAAATGGACAGTGAACCAGAAGTAATAGCTGCAACTAGCTGTAAAGCGAAAAGAATAATATTTGCGATGACAGAGCCATAAATTGCAATCTTCAACTGATAGTAACGTCCACTGTTAGTATTTCCAGTTTGGCTAAGATGGTCAACAAAGTTACCTTCAAGAGTTGCTTTTCCTTCTCTTCTTCGTCTTCTGGATCCAGTGCTGTTAGCATATTATCGATTAATTCATTCTGATTTCTGTAGAAATTCTGTAGTTTATGTCCGCCATTTTTTTTCTTTAGGTCGTGGATGTATTTCTCAGATTTTTTCTTATGTTCCAGTGACAAAGGGTCAGTTTCTTTAATAGAACGCTCAATAGAATTAATATCAAGATGGGAATGCGTTCTATGTTTAAGCTGAATCGCATCATCGTGCTCGTTCGAAGTGGATGTGCTTTCAATAACTTGTGTAAAGGACATGATAAATTTCTAATAGATTAAAAAAAAAAAAACAAGTCAAAGAAAGATTAAATAAAATAGATAAAGCTGATAAATAGTTACAAAGTTGTTACACCGGTACTTATTAAATGTGGGAACGATCATGTTAGTCATCACGTTTTTTTATTTTGATATTCTATTCGAACCTGCTATCGGTAACGTCATTTTGTTCTCCAAAAGGGAAATATAATGCGTATAAGGATAATCATATCCATTCCACAGCCATGATAGAACTTTAAGAAATTCTTTAGCAAACATTATAAAAGGATACCTTCAATGTATTTCAATTTGAATAAAGTGTTTTTTACTGGTTAGTTGTGATTTCTTGTCTTTGTTTAATCGATGAAGTTAATGTCGTTCCTCACTAATATCAGTATTAAATAAAGGCTAAGCTCTAAAAGTATAAATTATACAAAACCAATAGTTATGCTTTGTTTTAGTTTTGTAATACTCTTGATACCAAATAAACGGTCGTTGACTAAATCAAATATATTTTCTATTTTCAGATCAAAAGTCTTTTTGGAGTCATTCTGGGAATATCGGGATGCTTTGTTATCAAGATTTTCGCTCGTTCTAAGATCTTAACGTGCGTTTCCACTGGAATAGTCTGATTCTCAAATTTTTGCTGATAAAATTTTTGAAAAGGTTATAACTTTTTTTGAAAGCCTCTTTTTTTAAATAAAAGTCATCAATATATATTCTTTTGTACATTATAAATGTAGCATAATATTTTAAGTTGATAACTTTAACAAAAAAAAGTTGTAACGATTTGAAGTTTTTACATTTAAAATGTCACAGACCAATATGTAATGAATAATATTGGCTCATATAACCCCCTTTTAGAACATAAAGTTTACACATGGTCTATTAAGAGAAGACATAAAAAAATATTTTACATATTTTTTTTCCTAAAAGCATATTTCTCTTTTCTTGTCCTTATTAAATTTAGAAACAACCAATGTTCCATCAACCAATTACATTTGCTTGTACTTTTTCCTGATGGATCTACCATGCGTGGAAGTGGCCGAGGGTGTGAGGATCTTCTTTGGAAGAATGGGACCAGCACTATTTGTAGGAGGTAGAAATATCCCAGCTACCCAACTAGGATCGCAAAACTTATCGTTGCGAGAGTGAGAACCATCACGCTGTAAAGCTTCATTCGAAATGGATACTAAGGAAAGGCATTTTCTTTTGAACTAGATTAGGCGACGAATCCATACAAGTAGTTTTTACCAAATGATTGAATAGTTTACAGACGATTCTTCCGTCGATCTTACAACCAATAGCATGTGCCTTGTTATCATTGTTTGAACGTTTGGTTTCGGTAGTGGTATCAGGAACTGTTTCTCCCCAATTGATATAAAGGTCATTTTCTGTTCCAATAAGAAGTTCAAAAACTTGGCTCCATATTTTTATAATAAAATTAAGTTCACTGATGCTGTCAAGAGGGGATCGAAACACATACGAACGCTCATTATAAGCATTTGTGCTCAAGAAAAATGGATATTAGAGACATATAGCCATCAAGTCGAAGAACCATATCGTATCTTTTACAGGAAAACAAAACAAAAAAAATCAAGGAATAAAAAAAAAAAAACCTCCTTTTTTGTTCTGATAAATGAATGGGAAAACAAAATGTTGCTGCATAAAACAATCAAACCATCGTTCTTCTCTTTATTCGTATTAGATAAACTTAATCTATTTATATATATCAACAATATACAATATAAGGAGTGTGTTTATTTTCTATATCAATCAATGACGCCGTATTATATGAAATTGATAACATTTCAATCTATTATTCATATTATTTGAAGTGAAAACAAGTATGTAACAATTAAGAAATAAGTGATGTAAAACCACACTCCTTTTTTGATGGAAATAAAAAGTGCATCAATTTTATTAAAAAAAAGTCGGGTCCCAAAGTAAGTAAGTGCGGCTGATTGTATACTTATAATCAAAAGAGCATGCTTTACAAAGCCCATGTCCCATGTTGTTGATATAAGATCTATCAGTAACTATTTTTAACTGTCAAAATATTACCATTGCATATTGTTTGTGACAAAACCCCTCAAGATGAACTTTCATATGAGGTATGCCTAAGATAAATGTATGCCAGATAAGTTGCGACACTTATGAATAAAACACTTCCTGATGCCACTGAAATACTTGAATATATTTATTTATTTCGGATACCATGCAAATGTACAAGTTCTTTGAGGCTTTTATTAGATAGGTTACTAAAGCATATACAAGAGCTTTTATGCAAAAGGCTGATCAAAAAAATTAAGGGGGTAAATAAAAAAGTACTGTCCCAAAAGCTTTCCAAGGTATAAATACCTCATCAAATTTTATGTAGCCTCACTCACTTTCCTATCCACTTTTTTCAGTTGTTATCATTCTTCTTTCTTGCTTCAAAAGATGACTCCACGCGCTCTTGTTTTGCTCTTCTGCTTGCCATTTATTTTGGCTGCTGAACTAAGTCCGTGTCTACTTCAATGTTTAACAGCATCAGTAACTTCTTCTGGGTGTAGTGGTTTATCTGATTCTAGTTGCATATGTACAAGCTCTCAAGTTCTAAAAGATAGCGATCAATGTATACAAGAAACGTGTACTCCACAAGAACAAAAGATTGGCCTTAGCTATATTGCAAGACTATGTAGTCCCACTCCTACACCTCAATGATAATAAAAAATAATGTTTGGATATTGTCTATATATATATGTTTTAACCACTAAGACATCTGTATAAATGATACTCGAATCACATCAGAGCAGCAACGTAATACTTAATACGTCTAATATCATCTAAATTGTTAAAGATGTGTACTTAATCTCGTTAAATGATTAAATTTTGTCCAGGAAATCCAGACCTTTTGAATCTATGATAAATACAATTACTTTTAAGTACAAGAAGCAAAATTCCTCTCTGCATGGATTCAGTAGTATCCCTTTCTGTTTTTTTTTGAAAAAAATAAATAAATTAAATAAATGTTCCTAATCTTTAAAGTGTCGTCCTTATTAATCCATATTACTAATCCAAAGTACATTTTCATATTGAAGGCTTAATCAAATTAAAGACAAAACGAAAAGCTGATGCAAGCACTTTTCTTTGGAATGATTACCCTAAGCTACCACATCAGTAAACATGAAAAGAAAATTGAAGAACGACCTTTTTGATCAATTCATATTTTAGAAAGGAATAAACATGATATCGTTATGTCTCTTTATAAAACCAAAATTATAAATGGTCAAAGATATTATTTAAACTGTTCCTCCGTTTCTTTAGCCTTGTCTGAAGTCAAACTGCCTGTGACAAGTTCCATCGAGTTATCCATATAATTCGCGTTCAGCCATTTCTGATGCTGCAAAGTATCTGCATAACGATTTTCCCCCTTGTATTGACCTTGTGGTGCATGATTATACATATTCTTCTTTGTGAAATCTCTAGAAAAAAGATCTAACGAACCCCCATAAACCACATTATAACTCTTTAGCTCAGTATTCACATTCTCCTTTCAGATCTCTATATATGCTATAACCCATACCTGTCGCCAATACTCGGGAATGAATACCATCTAGAGTAATAAATTGCCATACATATCCCCATTTAGTTAGTTGATCCATATAAGAGCGAATATCTCCATCTACCAATTTATCTGTGTGCCTTTAATGCATATAGAAAAAAAAAGGAGTAAGTACGTTTTTAACCCATAGGAAAGCGAGAAGAAAAAGAAGAAAAGGGCTTTAGCCTTAGGTACCAGTTAAACGAAGGAGAGATGTTATAGCAGAGTAGCGCTTGTGGATTAGCCGCTAAAACATATCTTGCAAACTTTTGAGCTTGTTGTAAGGTTGGTCTTTTTGTTTCCATCCATAACATATCAGCATAATGTGTACAATCAACTGATCGAGCAGTGGCAGTCTCACTGCCACCTTTATAACAGAAAAATCCATTACGATCACGAGGTATATTCCAATCCCAAAATACAAGTACGCCATACTTTTCTTTTGCAATTAAACGAGATTCCTCATTTGACTTGGAGCGAATATCATTAAGAAAATCACCAATAACATCCACATTATTATTCCTAACAAGTTCTTCTACAACAGCCAGGCTATATGGTTTTAAATCTGCATTTTCTATCCACTTATCCTGAACCTGCTGGAGTGCTGATCCTTGGATACCTTTAGACTCTGCTTCTAGCAATACCTTGGATAACGGCTTTAAAGTTGAATTTGTTGTGCCCAATATAAATGGATGGTCCCTGGGATCAATGTTGCTCGTGATATGGCTGGCCGATTCAGCATTTGTTTGAGCAATAACAAGAGTCTCAACGCCCATAATATCACACTGCGCACGGACTGCCACCAAGCGATTAATATACTCAGATGTTGGTATGATGACTTTACCTGCTATATCTTGACATTTTATTGGAGTTGCTTGCTGATCTTCCACTATATATTTAGATATAAGTATTCACTCAAAAGAAGAAGAAAAAAATGTCCCTAATACCATGGATACCAGCTGCGCCCCGCTCAACTAACATTTTTGTACATTTCATAATCGAAATTGTCCCACCATATCCCATGTTTACCACAATGGGTTTCAAGTTGTCAATGTTTGCTATTTTCTCTCTTTTATGGGATTCCATCGCAAGTCGTTCCTCCCTCTGTTTACGATCATGAAATAGCTGTGTGCGAAATAAATGATCTACTTTGTCAGGTAGCGTGTCGATCGATGTGCCTGATACATAAACCAGTTGCTGTTGCACTGTCTTGATGGGATCCAGTGCACTAAATGTGTACGATGTGTTTTTGGTGTGCTTGTTGAGTTCAAGAAGTGTCCATAATTTTTGGGCTTGTGTATTTGAACGGTAAGTGGTCATGAGTGTTCCTTGTTTGGATACGATTGATTCGGCTGAGTAGGGTCGTTTTGCCGATTCAAAACGAGGACTAGACCACCATGATTTAATTTTTTCTACTTGTTGTTGAAATTCAAGCTGTTCTTGATCAATAGCAGCCATATTTATATGAAGAAAGGCAGAATGTTAAACTTTTCCTTTTTTTCTTGAAAGGTGAAAAAAAAAAAGAGAGAGAGACGCCAATAAAACTTTCTTTTTTCTCTTTCTTTCTTTTTTTTTTTATCACGGGGGAGGGGTGAAGGCGATCTTTAACAGCTGCAAAGAATGAAGGATACTTGGGATTTTATGCTGTACTATTTTAATATTTTTTTTAGCATTTGATTATGATACAGTTAAAAAAAGGAGAAAAAGATATTAAAGAAGTGATAACGCAACTCATGTTTAATCAGGAAAACCTTTTTGCTCTTCTTCAATTCTTTTCCTGATGATTTTAACAATAAGGACGATATAAAAGAGCGTGACACTTAGCAAAATAAATATATATTCTATAATCAACTTCTTTTGCATGATTTGAACTAGATTTTTTTTTTTTTTTCATACCGAAATGTTGCTTCATATGTTTCTCTCCTATTCGTTGTTAAATAAAGATACCCTGTTTTATTCCCCTATTTTATACTCCTAGTTTTCTCTTCTTCCCTCTTCTCTTTATTTTATATACTCCACTCATCAGAAATAATTTGAATAGATGAGTAACTCGATACAGCAGCAAAGTATCCAAGCAATTAAATGTGTCGTAGTTGGAGATGGGTAAGATAAAATTGGACAAAAAAAAGGGAATGGGATTGGTAAAAGAAAAAGACAATAACAGTGCCGTTGGAAAGACTTGTCTCCTGATATCCTACACAACAAATGCGTTCCCCAGTGAATATGTTCCTACTGTGTAAGGTTACTTAGGTCGTTCAAAAAAAGAAGAATTTCTTGCTTAAATGTTTTTTTTTATAAGCTTTGACAATTATTCTGCGAGTATAAATGTGGAAGGAAAACCAATCAATTTAGGGTTATGGGATACAGCCGGACAAGAAGACTATGATAGATTAAGGCCACTTTCTTATCCTCAAACAGATGTTTTTATTGTATGCTTTTCTATTGTTAGTCCACCATCATTTGAAAACGTTAAAACAAAGGTAACTACATGTTTAAGAAAAATGGAACTGCAATTTATATTTTTTTTCTCATTTAGTGGTATCCCGAAATCAGTCACCATGCACCAAACACACCGATTATCTTGGTTGGTACCAAGATGGATTTAAGAGACGATACCGAGACTCTTAATAAGCTTAAACAAAAGAACATGGAACCCGTTTCGTCTGAACAAAGTCTTCAGGCAGTCAAAGACATCGGTGCTGTAAAATATTTGGAATGCTCAGCCTTGACACAAACAGGTTTAAAGAACGTCTTTGATGAAGCGATTCGTGCTGTGCTTTTGCCCTCCCGTCAACAAAAGAAAAACAAAAAGTGTAACATTTTGTAAGAGATGGATGATAAAAGCAGTTCTACAATAGCAATAATAAAAAAAAGTATGTTCCTTTTTCTCTTTTCTCTTTTGTTTATCTTGGTCAGCTATGTTATTCACAATAATATATCTAAAAAAGAATTCGATACACAATTCATAATTATGCGCTCATTCAAAATATTCCATTTACAATTGTCGATTACAAACTGCCGAGAAGGAATAAAAAACAAGTCATTCTATTCTAATTTACCAATGCTGGATTACTTTTATCTTTTTAAAGAGTACTTTATGTCACTGCATTGATATTGCATTGATAGTCTTTTTGGTTTAAAATGTCTAAAACTTTAAAGTAAAAATTATGATGATCATTGAGTTTTAAATTTTTTAAGTGTACATGTAACACAAAAAACTTTATTTTTTTAATTAACGTTGATCTACTTTTTTTTTCCATTTCTACTAAAAACCAGTGATCACATAATATCTCTATGTCATCTTTAAAATACAATAAATTATTGCGATGGTGAAAGTTTTTTTATGGATGAAACCTGCTTGCTCAATTGTTTAACTGCCGTCTTGGTATTGCCGTTACCGTCATTCAAGGCACGACGTCTGTGATACCTATTCGACGGATGCTCCCAAATTAGGGTTATTTCATTTTAATTGGTTCCAGACATTGGTCAATGGAACGGTCTCATCTGCTCAGATATGTGCTGACCAAGTTAAGTTTGAGGATATTCTAATAAATAAAGGTATTGTGATTCGTTTTACTGTGCTTAATAAAAATAAAGCTTGGAAATAGCATGGTGAAAAATAAAAAAATGTAATGAAGGCTTGCTTGCTAAATTAAATTAAAGAGAGACATTTATATATGTCTCCATTATAAACTGCCTGTGGCTTCTACATGGTAAATATAATATTGGTTAATGATGGTTAAAGGTATTTCGGTACTATTTCATGATCAAGCTCTCTGGTCATTAATCAGTGTCTCTTTCCATAACCAAAGTTGAAAATATATGATATATAGGTTGCTAGGAATGAGGAGACATAGACCTCAATATATATAGTTTTGATTGATGCAAAGTTGATGCCTAGACCTATTCTACCTCTATACTAAACTTGTTATTTAGCTATTCATATTCCATAATAAAGTTTTTTAATAAATGTTTCCTGTATAGAATGCTTAAAAGGCTCGATGAATATCAGAGAGTTAAGGAAATATTGAGTGTTATTTTTTGTAGGAATAAGAAGTAAAGAGAATAAAGAAAAGGAAAGATGAAAATAAATACAAAAAGTTAAAAAAGGAATGAAAAATATAAGAGGTACATCTGTGATCAACATATGAGCTGCAGTAGGGCCGATTTTTTTTTTCACAAAGCATCCAATGGAGTAACAAGGGTTCAAAATCTTTTATTCTTCATTTAATTTATTGAGTAAAAATAGTCAGTGAATAGAGCAAGAGCAAAGTGGTGTTCGTAGTAGTAGTTTATTTTAGTGATGTATAGATCAAAGAGGGGCTCAGCTTGATTGGTTATGAGGCCAGCGATGAGGATTCGTTTTTTTTGAAAAGAAATAGAAATAATTAAACAAGAGAAAACCACAAGTTGAGCACAATTTATTGCTCAATAAAGATGTTCAAAACGGTCCAGATGTTGGTAAAGTATGTTTTAACCTGTGTCTTATTTTGTATATAGCCTATCAGTAACTTTTCATTTGTTGGCGGGCTCTAAATATCACACTCAGATGCAAAATGTAAACACAAGATGGGCAGTCTTACTGATGGTGAAGTTTTTTTACCAATTGAAGAAAGCTTAATCTTCTTTGTGTATATTTTTTTTACTCTTATTAAGATTATAAAAATAGAATGAAAAAGGTTGTAAAAAAGTATATAGGGGAGTTTTTGCTGATTACTTGATGAAAGAGGAAAATGTCGAGGTGGCAAAAAAGATAAACAAGCAATTCAACACAAATAAATGCTTATTTTGGGTTCACCAACCACCCCTATTCTTCACTCAATAGCATTGATACCGTTAACACTTTAATCTGACTGATCGAGCTCGAACTCCTTACCCACAATACGAAGAAAGTCTTGAAATTTCTGTTTTAATACATAGTGAACATGAATGATACAGTTTAGAATAGTAATGATTTAATTAACTTGAGTTTGATTTCTGCGTGTTTTTAATAACTCCAATTTTTTAAACGTCTTGGTAGAAACAGCTTGTGCTCTTTGAGAGCGACTTGATAGCGCTGTAGTCACTATGGGAGTCTTGAATATTTGTAATTAGATCAATAATATAATAGCCTTGAGTAAATTTTGAATGTCTCCATGTTCTAAGTCTGAATATCGACGAGGATATGATAATGAATTGACCTATTCAAGTATATAAACACCTTTATCAATCAGAGTAGAGTCTTTTTATCTACTAGCTGTTTTTTATTTTCGAAAGGAAGGGTGTCAAAGTGTGGATATTTTCATAACTGTTGTCGTCGTCGCCAAAGAATGATAAATATAATGTCGTAAATGAGCGTCTGTGTTGGCCATCAAGTAGGTCAATTTGGAACTCTTGGTTGGTTGCTGACATGTCCACAATTATGTTTTTCGATAAACTAAATATCAATGATAATTAATCATTACGAGGTGGGCCCAGCCTGCGGCTGCTCCCACCTCCCCACCCCCACCCCCACCCCCACTACCCTAACCCTAACCATCCTAAACCACTGAGACCAACCAATTCATAAAAAGTTGAGCCTTAGAAATCGCATAAAGATAGACAGTTCCTTATTCATAAGAACATGTTCATTGCTGAATAAGAGAAAAAACTGGGTTCCAAAAAAAAATAGTAAAAAGACTGCAAGTTTGAATAGCTTCCTAATTGTATATCGAATCCTTATATGGAAGGCAAAGTGGTAACCGAAAACACATAATGATTTTAGTATATAGATGTATTTAAAAAGACATTGTGTCGTACACTGATTTAAATTTGGTAATTTTCAAGAATTACGATATAAAAAAGGACGCCCACCACAGGCCCAAGGCCGTTGAAAATAGCAGCTCGGTTGAACCATAGGCGAAAATCCAAAAAAAAAACGCCCCAGAGCTTACAGAGAGCTGTCATTTTTTTTACCATGGCTGGAGGTTCAAATTTTCAACAGTCTTGTTACAGTTGATAAACATATGGCATTGCCTTGAGCGTTCGAAGAAAAAAGTAAGATAAAAGTTCATTTATTCTTTTAAGGCTGTTCGCGAGAATAACCTGTCTCTAGTTGTTTACAGCTTGGAGCTGTTTTTGCAGATCGAGATCGCTTTGTTGAGAGAGAGAGAGAGAGAGAGAGAGAGAGAGGGACAAAAACTAAAAATTGTTTTGTATTAAAATAAAATAAACGAATCCGATCCAATCAAGTTTATGTAAAAAGAACAAGTTTTGTACAAATGATATGCTAAAATGATACTCATTGTAAGAAACCAAAAATCATGGGCCTAGTACTGTATTCGTGTATTAAAAAGGGTTTATTTTTTATTTTTTATTTATTACTTGGAACTTGAAAAGTAGAGTTTATACAAAATATCAAAAAGAGAGACAAAAAGAAACTGACACAAAATATTTTCAAGTATTTGTTTTTCTAGTGATTGATTGATTCATTTACTTCGTTTTATACGAGTTGGATCTATAATCTTATTTACGCCATTGCCAAATGACTAGCTCATATGCTCTTAAAAGGAAAAAATATCTCCTTCATAGGATTACATTTGTCTTGCTCGCATTTTACGATCTTAAGTTCAAGAAGGGATCAAGTGCTTTTATTTTTAAAAATACAATAAATACGATCATATAAAACAATAGTAGACTTTCTCGGAAATGATCAATATAATTACTCTGGATCAAAATACAATGATTGATTGACATTCTGAGTGCGTATTGACTAAATAATCAACTTTACATTGACTCGGTTTCCCAATAAAATAACACTAAATATGGTATTGCTTCCCCAAAAGTATACCAAAGAAGGGAATCTAGCAATTGAGGGTCACCCAAGTACGCATTTATTAGCGTTATACCAGGTAAGAAGAATGATGCTGAATGTCATGAAATGATTTTAGTTCAGCTATCCTCTGTATCGAAATGGAACTTCTTCCGACTCTCTATTATTTTATTTATAATACACGAGTATATGTTTCATTGAGGATCGAAAAGTGCTTGAGGGTTATAAAGATAACAGGAGAAACAGTTCAAGGTTGATTCTGATGTTCAAAAGTAGTATAAATATATTTGTTCAGATCGATTCCAGCCAATCAGATTGCCAAATAATATTTTGCCCAATATGTTGTAAGAATGTGGTATAAAGAAGACCAGTAATAGGTTTCTTTGAGTGATATAAAAGGGACCGGCTTGATCTGATCTAGATCGAACATAACTTGTTGTTTAACGGAGTCTTTGGGAGTCTACTTTTCTATTTTTTTTCTTATTTTTTACTTTATAAACTTCGCAAGTCACTTTGTGACGCTTTCAAGAAGCTTCGCACTTCAAGTTTTAAAACACACACAACACACACGCACGCACCCACACAAAAAAATAATAAAAAAAAATATAGGCGCGATTGTAAGCTTTTGAAATTTTTTCCTTTCCTTTTTCCTCCTCTTTAAGACAAAAAAATATTTTTAAAACATAGGAAAGCCACTTTTTTAAAATATCAATTTGGGTTTTTTTGTGATTGGAAAATGTCGTTTGATCAAACAAATAATCGGTCACCGCATCATCAGGCACAGCCCGAACAGCAAGATGTTGCATTGCCACCGTTAAGCTCAGAATATCAGAGATATCGTCCCGGCTCTTTGCCTTACCCTAATACAAACTATCGCTCTTCTTCACCGGATTATGCAAATCGCCATGATAATTATGCTTACCCTTCATCTTCATGGAAGCAACAACAGGTAAAGTAATATTGATATTTGTTATTATAATAGATACTAAATACATACTTAGAGTGCCCATCCTTACCCACCTCCATCTCTTCCTCCACAGCACCACCATCACCATCAGCAACAGCAACAGCAACAGCAACAACAACAACAACAACAGCAACAGTATCCACCACTACCACTTCCTCCTACTTCACAAGTAGTGAGAGAGTACGGATATCCACCACCACCACAAGCTGAACATTCAAATTCTGTTCCCTATGACCCTATTCGCAGCAACTATTCTGAAGTATGTCTAGTTTTTATATATTATTGTTATTGTATATACTTATAAATGTCGTCTGTATATATATATAGTCACACGAAGCACCTGTGCAAATGCCAGCTCCTATACCAGCCTCAGTGCAAGCACCTGTGCAGGTGAGATGGATGGGAAATAAATACAGGTCAAGCCCCAAAAGTATTAAACGTTGTTTTTGTTTTTTAGCAAAATCGCTCTTCTACTGCAATTTCACCCATTATGTCTATATCGCAGCTCTTGTCTTCTGAAAATAACAACAACAACAATACTAATGAAGAAGAAGAAGAAGAAGCAGCACCCATTTATTCACCTAGACAGCCCTTATTCGAACCAGCACATCGTAATGGTATCCAAAGCTTACTAAACAACGATGTTGAAGTCGAAGAAGAGGAAGAAAAGTATAATATGGCTGATTCAGACACTGACACGGAAGATATTCCATTAATAAAATCACCCAAGGTAACAGTGTCCTCACCACCACAGTCACAACCAACAGCAGCAGTAGAAACTCTAAATACAGAAATAGTTGAAAATGGAAATAGCCATGGTAATAAATTCATTTCATCATTATAACAAGTATTTTAATCATTATTATTATTATTATCCATCATTCAAAGAACACCATTATCAACACCACCACCAACTTCACCATCATCGTGACAGTGACGACAGTGACTCTGATGGTAGCGAATTGATTGTTGCAAGAAAGAGCAAGTCATTAGCTGAACGTATTAGAGAAGAACTTGATCTCTCCGACGAAAACGATGATGACGACGACGAAGTATTGTCAACACATCGAGAAGAGATGATCCAATTTATGATTCATGTACATCAAAGAAAGAAACGTACAATTGAGAAATATCAAAAATCACAAGAGGTAAAAGTATATAAAAACTAATTGTTTCTCTTTGTATATTAAATATGTCATTTATAGAGAAAAAATGCACCAATTAGAGATCGTATCGAGAGGCTCTATGAAAAGCGTTATGGTACAAGCATGCCACGAAAGATTATTGGTAAAAAGAGACAAAGAGCATTGGGCGATGTTGGTGATTCTACAGACTCTGAAGAACATACAGGTCTTCACACGTCAATGTCTACATATTCTTCTGGTAACGTTGTACAAAACAGAAAGCAGGCTGCCGCACAGAAAGTGGAAGATGAAAGAAGAAGAGTCTGGCTAAATATTGCCAGAAAAGACATCCCTAGAGTAAAGTGCTTCTATCCTAAAAAGAAAATGAATCATTAATTCATTTTTTAAAATAGATGACTCGCATATTGTCGCGTGTTCAAGCAACCCGCTCAGGTAACTGTAAAAAGGTCGCTCAATATTGTCAAAAGGAAGTACGCCGCGCTATTACCAATGGTGGCCGTGCTAACCGTGAACAGCAAAACAAAGCTAAACGTGCAATGAAAGAGGTAAACTATTTCTCCCCAATAAAAATAACAATATTGACACTCTTCCCTATTAGATGCTCTTGTTTTGGAAGAAGAATGAAAAGGAAGAGCGTGAACTTCGCAAGAAGGCCGAAAAGGAGGCATTGGATCGCTTGAAACAAGAAGAAGAGCGTAGAGAAGCTCAACGACAGGCACGTAAACTTAACTTCTTGATCACCCAAACCGAACTGTACAGTCACTTTATCGGTCGTAAAATCAAACAGGATACGAGCGAAGATGACGAAACTGCTGCACCAGCGCCATCTGGCCTATCCACGCCATTGGCACCCGTCACAGAGTCAGATGAGCTCGATGCTAGTGCCGGTGTACAGCATTTGGGTGAGGTGGACTTTGATGAAGAGGATGAGGCTGTTCTAAAGGAAAAGGCTCGCTTGAGTGCTCAGAATGCATTGGCTAAGCAACGTGAACAAACTAGACAGTTTGATGAAGGTGCACGTGAGAGACGTATCGCCGCAGGTGATAATCCAGATGCCAACTTGAATCAATTGGCCTGTAAGTACTTTTGCTCTTGATAAAAGACAAAAAAAAAACGTCTTCATGATACTAACGCCGTTTTTTTTTTTACAGTGGATGATATGAATTTCCAAGAACCTTCAAGTATGGGATCTGGACCTGAAGTACTACAACCCAATATGTTGATGTGTCAGTTGAAGAGTTATCAATTGAAGGGTCTTAATTGGTTGGCAAACCTTTATGAACAGGGTATCAATGGTATTTTAGCAGATGAGATGGGTCTAGGAAAGGTGAGACTATTTTGCTATGAAATCATGTTTATATTTTTTTACTTATCTTTTGTATGATTAGACCGTACAATCGATTTCATTATTAGCCTATCTAGCCGAAGTCCACAACATTTGGGGACCCTTCCTAGTGATTGCCCCTGCTTCTACCCTTCATAACTGGCAGCAAGAGTTTACCAAATTCGTTCCACAATTCCGAGCACTTCCCTATTGGGGTAACCCAAAGGAACGTAAGATTTTACGTCAATTCTGGAACAGAAAGCAACTTTACGGAAAGGATGCTCCTTTCCATATTGTTATTACAAGTTATCAGTTGGTGTTGACAGATGTCAGCTATTTCCAACGTGTCAAATGGCAATATATGGTTTTGGACGAGGCCCAGGCTATTAAGAGTTCATCTAGTGCTCGTTGGAAGCAGTTGCTTGGATTCCATTGTCGTAATCGATTACTGTTAACAGGTACACCTATTCAAAACAGTATGCAAGGTAAAGTAGATGGATAATCTCATTGTAAAAATAGCCCACACTTTTCTCACTTTCTCTTGTTGTTTTTAGAATTATGGGCTTTACTTCACTTTATCATGCCTACTCTCTTTGATTCGCATGAAGAGTTTAGTGAATGGTTTTCCAAAGATATTGAAAGTCATGCCGAGAATCGAGGTTCATTAAACGAACATCAGCTTAGACGTTTGCACATGATTTTAAAGCCATTCATGTTGCGTCGTATTAAGCGTAATGTACAGCATGAATTGGGTGAAAAGGTAAGCAAGTAAACAAGAAATGTAACAGCAAGGTATTTAATCATGTTTATAAATAGATCGAAATAGAGATTTACTGTGACTTGACAGCTCGACAAAAAGCATTCTACCGTGGACTCAAAGAAAAGATTTCCATTTCAGAATTGTTGGAAAAGGCGACCTCTCTTAGCGATTTAGAAAATATGGACAGTTTGATGAACTTGGTCATGCAATTCCGTAAAGTGTGTAACCATCCAGAGTTGTTTGAACGTGCAGATGTCGAGTCACCTCTTTCATTTTGTGAATTTAGCCAATCTGGCTCACTTTCAAAGGAGGCTCTATTATACTGTCCTTACTCATCTCGTAATCCCATCAAGTTTCAAATCCCAAAGAAGCTTTATCGCAATGGTGGCATCTTGAAGCAAGTTGGTCCCCATAGTCGTCGTGGATTTGAATTGAGATATGTCAACAATGTGTTGAATATTTGGAACGATCAGTATATACATGAAAACAGTGGTGGCAGCTTTTCATTCCTCCAATTTTGTCAAACATCAAGTCATGAGGCTAGTTATTTGTTCAAGGCAAACCTTGTTCATAGATGGATTGCAGCTTTGGCGAAGCGAGCACAGCATGCACTATTGAATTATACACAGAGTGATACTTGGTCATTACCTGATAGACCTACTTCTCCTTTTGCCATCACCCATGGGTCTGCAATGGAGGAACTCACTAATTTATCTGATAATATGGTTTATGATGCACATTTGTATGGACAGTGCTATCTGCCTCCAGTAAGTTTTATCTCGTTAAAAAAAAATAGAGTCAGGAAAGTGTTTAACGATTCTGAATATAGGCAAACGCAGTACCAATTGAAATGATCTGTGATGATGTATCATTTATACGTGAGCAGCAAGAAGTGATGTTTAACAAGGATATCCGATCTTGCTTCTTTGGTACACCCCAGTACATAAGTCGCACAGAACCCGAAGAGGCGTCTAATCTTGGAGTTGTGGTACGCACCTCGGCACAGGATGGTATTATGACTGTGCCTGCTAATGGTTATGGATTCTCATGGATGAGAGTACCATGTAAGTTTGCTATAAACAATTAGAGAGCGATGCATATTTATTTATTTTTCTTTTTTACAGCAATGAAGGATTTGATTTTGGATTCAGGCAAATTAGCAGCACTTGACAAGCTTTTAGAAAGATTAAAGACGGAAGGCCACCGTTGTCTTGTTTATTTCCAGATGACACGCATGATTGATTTGTTTGAAGAGTATATTGCATACAAACAATACAAATATCTCCGCCTTGATGGATCTTCAAAGATATCGGATCGTCGTGACATGGTACAGGATTGGCAGACCCGACCAGAGATTTTCATCTTCTTGTTGAGTACACGTGCGGGTGGTCTTGGTATTAACTTGACCGCTGCCGACACGGTCATCTTTTACGATTCTGATTGGAACCCAACGGTTGATCAGCAGGCTATGGATCGTGCACATCGTCTCGGTCAGACAAAGCAGGTCACTGTTTATCGTTTAATCACAAAGGGTACTATTGAAGAAAGAATCTTACAACGTGCTAAGCAAAAGGATGAAATCCAAAAGGTTGTTATTTCTGGTGGCGAATTTAGACAGGTTGATTTCAAACCAAGAGAGATTGTATCTCTACTTTTGGACGATGAGGGTAAGAAAAGGATAAAGATGATAGGGATTATAAACTCAATATTTTTATATAGAATTGGACGATAAGCTTCAAATGCAATTAAAACGAAAGGCAGAAGAGGAGGAGCAAAAGAAAACAGCACGTCCTGCAAAGCGATCGAGAAAGCAGGCGCTTCAAGATCAAAATTCAAAAGAATCTACTCCTGCTCTAAGCCCATCCAATGTGGATCGTTTATTCAGTGCCGGTGAAGATACAGTCAACTTAGAAGATGAGTCTACCAAAAAAGCAGCGTCATCATCGTCATCATCATCAAAATCAACTAGAATTGGTCGACCGAGAACAAACTTTTCGTTTACAGGTTAAAAAAAAAAAGTATATTCTTTCTTATACCAAAACATATGTAGTTCAAAAAAAAAATGGA
>VCJL01001778.1:128320-143800 GCA_024139405.1 Backusella mclennaniae | reverse complement strand
AAAAAAAAAAAGTAGTCCGAAATAAAAACGTGTGTAGTACAAAACTAACAAATTTGGGTTTTTCGTGATGAGTGGTCAAATTTGTTGCCAAATCAGATACCTGCCACATCTGAAGTCATTATTTTGAATGTTTTATTCCTCCGCCTCCCCGCACGGTCACCAAAAAGTAATGACAGTAATAAGCTATAAAATGGGGGAAATCTATATCGTAGCATGGGAACACATGTGCTTGGGGGTATCCTATAAGCTTCAGCATGATTTTTATTATCTATTCATTTAATGAAGGGCATAGTTTAATTAATTAAATTAGCTCAAAGCAAATTATCTCTGATGCCTTTGCTCAATTGATTGAATAAACAAATAATTTGAAAAAGTAGAAATTGAATAGCAAAATATAGTTTTCAGGCACTGGCAAACAAATAAATTAATAAACTCGGACTTTTGTAACGATATTTAGCGGATTTTCTTTTAGGTTTCTTACTTAAAATTAATATCATTTGATTATTGGACAGTGTGGGAATAAGTTTATGCAACTTTTCCAACTATAGGCATGTATCTGCCCAACAAACATCTGTATCAATGAATTCATAGTTTGTGCACATCTAACATATGAAAATTAAGAAGTTTGTGTTTATTCCAATTGTAAAAATAGCTTTTTGACTTTTGAAAACTGCTGGTCACAAACAATGACAATGTATGAAGCAGAATAAATGTAGATCACCAAAATATCCCTAAACACAAAAATCAATTCTTAGTTGACACCTTATATTTGATTTGAGTACTACAATCTATATTGCATATAAAAAAATAAAGAGCAAAAAAAATTATATACATACATATATGTTTATAAACTACCCACAAAACACTATTATATGCTGTGCACAATAATAATATTGCTGTCATCCCTTTGGATTTTGGGTATTTGCTTTATTCACGTGTTAATTTAAAAGAATGGAGGGGGGTAATGTGGCTAAAATATGAAGATAAACTCTTTATCATGATTGGGGTAAATTTACTCTTGTGAAAACTTTACCTTTAATGAAAACTTTTTCTATTCAGTTGTCTAGGATTTCATTTGATACTTGTATAAAAAAAAAACATATATCAAGATCAAACATTTTACAACAAGCTGTCCATTCATCCTACTAAAAAAAATTAAAATGAGAGAGGTGTATTATTCTTTTTCTTCAAATTGTTGAATCTTGTCCTACAAGCCTATTGAACTTCAAGTTTTTTTGTGAGACTATAAAAAAGCATCTCAGGATTAAGTATGCTCGTTTTCCAGGTAATGGGTGCTGTTTATTTGTAAACAATTATACTTTATAGTACTTAATCGGCACAATCTTTATACATAAATCGAAATATCCTTTTAAACATCCTTTTCGTAAACTTTGATCATTTTTAATAAAAACAATCGGGTGGAGCCATGACAATATTCATCTGTTTTCATTAGCATAACTATTGAAAAAAATCCCAAAATGTTTTTACCATAAAAGACAACTTTTTCAATGTCAATGATAAAAATGTACAAAGACATGTGAAAGAAAAGTCGGAGTTTCAGTATACTGGGCAATCCCCAAACATTTCATTGTGTCTTCTTCGATCATCATTCTATCAACTGAAAGTAATCTACTTCGGATTCACACAAATATGAATCTTATTCTTTAAATGTCAATTATGTTAAAAAGAAAGAAAGAGTACATTGGTTGATCTTAATTAATTTGTAAATAAATATTATGTTATTTTTATTCTATTTGTTTTGGTAAATGTGCAATATGTCTCAACTTCGGTAGATATAATGATTTGGGTTTAACTTAATCAGATTAGCGCCTTCATAGATACTCGGTCATATTACAATAGATATCATTTTCTGACTATAAGAAAGAGTAACGGTGAATGTAATGATAGACTAAATACGTAATTTAAATTTACAGACACCAGTGAAAAAAACAAGCAGTCTTGAATGATGGGGTTTGGATAGAAAAAGAGCTTTATATCTTATAGCTGATACTAAACATAAAATATAGATTTTCAGGAGCATAATTCGATTTGTGAAAAGTGGAACACAATCTCCGAGTTACATTGCTTCTTGGTGGGACATTCAGGCATTTTTGATCCAAATTTGGCTATATCTATTTGGGGATGTATATGTTATTTTCAAAATGTAGGTATTGTGGTTGCTTTAAAATGCATTTACGCAATGTAGCACAGGAGCATCTAGAATATCGAAAGGAAAAGATTCTCGAGAAGTAAAAATCCTCAAAAATAGGATACATTAGGTTTTGCTATCGTTCATCCATATAAACTGATTCATTTTATATAATTACTAATACCACTCTCATTATCTGATAGCTCTTTTAAATTACAAGAATCCACTACTAAATAAATTTATTTTTTCTAACAATAACATTGGGTAATATTTGAACCTTAGCACTGTACTTTACCCACTTTGCTTTACTTATTATAAAGTCGACTTCAAAACAAAAGCAATTGTAATATTATGCACACATTTTATTTTTTAAAATTCTATTATAGATACATGTAAAACTAACTACTGAGCTAAAGCTACAGCAACACTATATTCACCACTATGGCTGATTGATACATTGACATTTGTGAGTCCTGCAAGCTTTGCCGCTGATTTTGCTTCTCCACTTAAAATTGCCTCAGGGGCACCGAGTTCATTGGACTTGATTTCTATATCCTTTAAAGGAGCACCCGCACCTTTGGATGGGACACCGCCGTATGAAGAAATGGCCTTAAACACAGCCTCTTTTGCAGACCAACGACCAGTAAAGCTAGCTTGGGGATCAGGGCGCGAGTTACAGTATTCAATTTCGTAAGTAGTAAAGTTACGCTCAATGAACGTGAGGTTATCAATATTGACAGCGCTAGTTAATTCAACGTCAACTCCAACACCTTTCTTCCCAGCCTGTTGTTCAGCAAGAGTTTCAAGTATTTTTTTGGTATCATCTACATTTCCAGCAGTAGGTGCTGACAGGTTTGATGATTTGCTGTTGAATCTCCATGAGTTTGTTTGCTTTGAGTACTCAGCTCTGGCATGAGGATTCAAGTAAACAGTGTACTCAAGTTCATTGGAATAAGGTGGTTCAGTCTTGACTTGAACAAATTCAGAAATACCAGTAAGAGTATCATGCAAGTAGCGGTAAGATTTATCAGATCTTTGGGAGTTCTTTACTTGATATGCATTATATTCTTGTTCTTCTAAGGAGGCAAGTACATAATCAGGATGGACAATCAAGATTTCACCACCAGCTTGACCGAAACCAAAGGATTTGAGTATACCAGCCTTCAGCCCATCAGTTTGAATTGAACGTGAAGGGAAAACAATATAACTGTATTCTTGCAAAACAGTATCAATGTTATCAGCATTTCGATTTCCTGGAACAATACCGCTCAACAGAGACTGCATCATACCATTAGCCATCCAGGAAGCAGCAGGGCCCTTGGGGTGACCAGTTAAATATTTTTGAGTAATTGCCAAAAGTGCGTTGCCTTTAGTACGACCAAGATGCTTCATTTGAGTGTTAATCACCTTTGATTCATTTTTATCATTGGCTTTTGTAGATGTACCATGGAAAGAAGCAATACCAATATCATCAACAGTAAGACCATAGACTGCTAAAGCACCACGGATGGCAGAAATTGACTTGTCGCGTTGATAGAAATTATGGTTCCAGTTTGACAACGCTTCTTTTTCTTGGCTCTTTGCTTCAGTATTAATAAAAGTAGTGCGCTCTTGTAGCCAAGCCTCTTCATCTTCTTTGCTAAGGTCACCTGATTCCTTTAATTCCTCTACTTCTTCTTGAAGTGTCTTGTATTCACGTTCAACCCAGCTCTTAATTTGTTCACGACGTTCGTTGACTTGTCTTGAGCGGTACTTGAAGCTCAACAATGGTGAAGGTCTTTTTCCGGCACTTTCACGAGCAGTAGTCAGTATACCAGCCCCAGGAGCAGGTACAGAACGACCCTCTTTATCAGTTGCAGTATTTGTAAGGGCAATGATACCATAGATAGGTGAGCCAATCTCAATAGCAGTAGCAGCTGTCATAAGAATATGGGTTGCAGAACCATGAGACTCCATGAAGCCTCCTCTAGTAGTGGTTGTAGGGCGAGACATTTCTGCGGGTGAGCGTCCTTGTTTAAGTTCTTCATCTGTATTGGAAGTGGCCTTCATATTACCAAATTCGCAACTAGACTCTTCAGTTGTCTCTTCTGAAGCACCTGCAATCATTATTTTGGCTTTACCAGATAGAAGAGATTCACAAGCTAATTCAATAGAAACAGCAGCTGTAGCGCAAGCATTAACAGGAGTCTTAATGGGACCGGAGGACGAAATTAGCAACATGTTGATCCAAGCAGGCATTGTATTGATTTGAGCTTCTTGAAGGATGTCCTTTTGGACAGGCTGGTCAAGCATTCTACCTCTGAACATACCCCTTTGGGCACCTTGACCACCTACACCAGATCCAGTGGTATTACCAAGTTCAGAAACGTGAATATACTTGAAGAACTCATATGGGTCCGTGATACCAGCAGAAACAAATGCTTCGACAGTTGAAACAATATTGTAAAGAGTAACAGGATCCACTTGATCAATAATATCTTGCGGAATACCAAAACGTTTAGCATCCCATCCGCTTGGAACTTGTCCAGCAACAAGTCGGTCGAAACGAAGAGCTTTAGGAACGTATAATGCTGCACCTTTACGTATATTAACACACCAATCACCAGTATTATTTTCATAGATATCGGCTTTATCACCTTGCTGATACTTGAAGTGTTCTGCTTCCTCTTTGGAGCATTCAAAGGGCTCGAGATCTTGATCAATAATAACTTCTTGAAGTAGCATTTTCTTTTTAGGGTCATAGCCTTGCATAAGTTCAGGTTCTAATTGAAAGTTAAAATTAGTAAAGTAAAATAAACAAAACGTATTATGAGTAATTACCCATGAAGCGAACGCCAGTGTGTTCAAGAATCTTCTTTTCATACTTGGATTTGATATCCTTATCAGCAACGGGTTCATTTGTCTTGGCATCAGCCCAACCAGAGTACACCTTTCCGTTCTTTAGCTTTCCATCAGAATGCTTGATATAGCCCATTATCCAAGCAAGTTCGATACACCCCTCAAGAGAGAATTTTCCATAAGCCTCCATTTCCCAACGAGTTCTAGCATTACCCCAAGGGTTCACCTCACCGAAACCAGCAACAACAACAACCTTGTCCAAATCAAGCATACCTTTAAGATGGCCAAGATGTTTAAAGCTTTCGTATGGTTTCAACTTGGGGAACTCAAGTTTTATATTTGCACGAGGAGTAACTTCAATAGGCTTATGGGTTCTTTCGGATTCTTCACCAAACACAGTCTTGTAATCAAGTGCATTTTCAACATCAATCGCCTTGCGGATGTCAGACAACTCATAAACTTCCTTTCGAAGTTTAGTAGTAAGTTCCTGCAATCTTGGAATAAACTGGAGACCACCATTGAGATCAGCATAAATAGGTTCACTTTGACAAAGTCTAACAATCTTTGGATGCATCAAGCCTAGTAAGTTAAACGACATTTCCAAGGTAGAGAAAGTACGAACACCAAATTGTTCAATGCCTTCAGCAACAATGTTACTAGCCGACATCAAACCTGTACCACGAGTCCAACCAATAACAGCACCAGTAATAAGCAAGTAGCTAGACCAGCTTTCAGAATACCAACGATCAAACAAAGTCTCAAGGGAAATCTTAGATTCACCGTACAAACCATCACCACCAAAAGATCCATGATTAGGAGACAAAGGTAAAATTACCTGAGCAGGGCGGGTATCGGAACCAATCTTTTGTTTATGAAGCTTTATATTACCTAACATACGTAATAAATTAGTTAACATAATACGATGAGCTAGCTCGGATTTTGAGTCAATGCTGTCAATCTGTCTTCCATTTTCAGGGATAGCTGCAAATGGAATTACATAATCCAAATCCCATCCTAATCCTTCAGGACCATAAATATAATTAACTAGAGCATCAACATCCTGCTTTGCACCTTGATTGAACGGAACAAGAATCAACTCAGAGCCTTTTGAGCCGTAAGTTTCATAAATGGACTGGAAATACTTCGCAACATCAGTACTGAAACGGGATGTTGTAACAATCACCTTTGCACCACCAGAAATCAAGCCCTTCATTATTTCGGATCCAATAGAATCTTTTCCAGCACCAGTAAGGAGAACACATTTCCCAGTGAAGGACATGCCATTTTCAGCAATATCATTCATAATATCAAGATAAGTAGAGGTCAACTTGCTGTTAAACTCCCAACCAGTAGCCGGGTTATTGAAGTCTCTTCTCTTGAGGTGAAGGAAAGGTATAGTTTCAGATTCATGAGACTGTTTTTGATCACTGAGACGAATATTGTGGTTTCGAGGTCTTTGGTCTCTAACAACCGTATTGGACAAAGAAATTGCTCTAAGTACATCAATATAAAGTTCTTCCATCGTTAACTTGGTGGTTGCATTATTCTGGCTCTGGATAATTTTGTAAATCTGACCCAAATTTTGTTGAACCTTCAAGCGATTAGAATACTCTGATACATGAGATCCCTTGGCCATGTCTTTAACATAATCAATAAGGTTTTGCTGGTCACCGCGCGGAGCTTCACCATACTTGATATCACCCTTTTCTGTGACATGAGTTGTTGGTCCTGTAGGTCTCTTAGAATTAACATAAATTGGCTTCTGGGAAATAGACTTCACACAGTTTTCTATAAGACTATGGATAACTTGTCTAGCTAGCTTATATGTTTCTTCTTGATTACCAGGGCTCTTTTCAATAATGTAGCGCATATATTCAATCAACTTATGGTTGGTGCGGTTCATGATACGTTTGCACTTGGAAATCACTTCATCATCAGTAGCCGAAACCTTTCCAAGAATGAGCTTATACCACATATCAATTACATCCTGTCGAGCCCAATTCCAGTAGGAATCAAAACGGCGAGCCTTGAAAGAACTAAAAGCAGGCTTGATTCCATCGGCATAAACATCACCGTGTTCGACTAACCACAGGTCGAGATCATCCTGCAACTTTTGGGATATCTTCTTTTCTTCTTCATACTTTCTGTAGTCTTCGCGCAAATCTTTTTCAAGGTATCTTGCATAAAGACTTAATTGCTGATTAAAGAATGCATCCTGTTTCTTCTTCAATGTGTCGAGTTCTGCGCTACTGACAGTTGAATAAGCCACTACACCAGTTGCAACCATTCCGCTTGAACTTCCTCCTGAGCTTTTCAGCGTAATTCCAGATTGTTTAGCGTAGTTTCCAGCAACAATATCAGCCCAAATTTTAGCTTCTGCTTCAGAACTGAAACGGGCGGGAGGTTCCATAGTAGCAGCTACCAGCAAGGCACCATCAATGCGGCCAGGACCTAATCCAAAAGAGCTACCAATGTAGGACTTAAGATTATTTAAAGTAAAACCACCAGGCATCTTAGAAGCAACAAGTTTTGAGATCAATGCGCTAGTATGTTTTCCGAGTGTTCCGGCAAAAGAACCACTCAATGAGGATCCCAAGTCGCCCAATGTAGTTTCTTCGGCCTTTTCAGGAACAGCATTATTAAACTCTTTCTGAAGATCACCAAGAATTTCATTTTGAAGGGTAGACTTTCCACCAACAATATCCTTGATAGATGATCCTAATGAAATGTCACTAATGGGTTTCTTCATTTTCTGGGCAACAATAGATTGGATAACTTCAATAGCTGTAATTTGAGTATCAGTAACAGATGAAACCACACTAGCAGAAGAAACAGGAGAAGCAACAGGGGCAGCCACTGGACTCGCAGAAGCTGAAGATGCACCAGCAGATAAACTAACACCAGATTGTTTTGCATAATTAGCAGCAACTGAATCAATCCATCCCTTAGCTTCAACTTCAGAAGAAAAGCGGCTAGCTGGTTCCATAGTAACAGCCATCAACAAAGCTCCATCAGTACGTCCTGGGCCTATACCAAAAGAGCTTGTAAGGTATGTCTTGAAGCTACTTAATGTGAATCCACCAGGCATTTTTGATGAAACCAGCTTTGAGATCAATGTGCTAGTATGCTTTCCGAGTGTTCCGGTAAAAGAACCACTCAAGGAGGAGCCCAAGTCACCCAATGTAGTTTCTTCGGCCTTTTCAGGAACAGCATTATTAAACTCTTTTTGGAGATCACCAAGAATTTCATTTTGAAGGGTAGACTTTCCACCAACAATATCCTTGATAGAAGATCCTAATGAAATATCATTAATGGGTTTCTTCATTTTTTGAGCAACAATAGCTTGAATAGTTTCAGTGGCTGTGATAGGAGAATCAGGGATTAATGAAGTAGGTCCCGGTGTGATCACTGGTGGAGCAACTGATACAGGGACAGGTGCAGGTGCTGAAACAACAACAGGGGTAGGTTCAGGTGCACTTTCAATAGTAGATTCAAATTCATAGTAAATCTCCTTCAAATCCTTTGCAATACTTAAGTTTTGACGTCGATTACTTAAAGCATTATCATAAGATTGATATTTAAGAGCCTGAGTGCGGGCGGCCATATTCTGAAGAGTAGGTGATGGACCAATTTCGATGATACGTTCAATCTTGAAGTTTCTAAATAATTGATCTTGAGTCTCAATCCAACGCACAGGAGATGCAAACTGATATGCTAATAATTCAATCAATAAGATATAACCAAGACGTTGTTGCTGAGCAGCACTGGAGTATTTATCATCTGTCCAATTTTTAAGAACCTTTGCAAGACGAGGGCTTGAAGTTTGACGATATACCATCTCGATATAACTTCTTTCTGTGCTGAATGGTTGGGCAGTGAGGTTAGGAATATACTTTCCTCTAAGTTGTGCAACATCAATATTGGATGGGTCAAACTTGGTTGCGAGGAAAGTACGGAAAGGAGCAACACCGCTTAACAGGAAAGACGAATGGAAGGGTACATCAATACCGGATAATGGAACTGTAGCAACGCCTCTTTCAAGAATGATTCTTCCTTTAGCTAACTTGTCTTCTGTGATTTTATAGACCTTGTTGATGATATGAAGGATTTCATCATTAACCTCTTCTATAGATCTAGACATGGTTAAACCTTCAAGATCGACTTTTGAGCTCTTTATATGATTGAGAACATTAGCCAATGTATCAAGATTTTGAAGTGCACCTGCTGCAACGTACTGCCAGTTTTCTACATTGAAATTGACGATTTCAAGAACATCACCATTAGCTCTAGCGATAGAATCAACAACATAGCGAAGAGCAGAATCACTAAACGTCTTTGACACTCTAGCAGGGTTAACAGCAACCATACTGTAATTAGAGCATCCGGCACTGTCACGTTTAACTGCAGATTGCATTGCCATACCACGGTAGAACACAACATCAACCAATGACTCTAATGGAAGGATATCACCTACTGCTGCTAAGGCAGAGTATTCACCCAGAGAATGGCCAGCAAATGCACAATTTTCTTGGATTAATCCCTTAGAACGCATGTCTTCAAATGCAGCTTTTTCAAGCAATGTCAAGGCTGGTTGCGTAAATTGAGTAGCTGACAAAAGACCATTTGGAGCACGGAAAGTGAAGGAGTCAGATTCTTCAGTAATTTCAGGGAAAAGTGGCAAAGTGCTAATAGTTCCATCAGAATCGACTACATCATAAAGCAAACTCATGTAGTTATTACGAATTTTTTCACCCTTTAGGCCACCGAAATAAATGATTTTTTCCTTCGGATTGTTTTTAACAATGTCCAAAATAGAAAAGCCGTAGTTCTCCATAAAGTGTTCATCTGCATAGTCCCATATGGCCTTGGCAACTGGTGAAGAGTTGTAAAGAGACATACCCATACCTTGTTCTTGAGAACCTTGACCAGTAAAAACATAGGAAGTAACAGGCTGTTCAACTTCAGCAGTTCCAACAAGTACTCTTTCATTATTCTGATTAACAGTCTCAACCTTAATAATTTTGCGACCATTCTTCATACCGATATGAGTAAGCTTTGTTTCAAGTCTGTCTAATGGAGTAACCATATTAACAAACTTTACATCATAATCTACTACACGACGGGGCACATTATCAGCAGCAAATATTTCAACAAATTTGCGAGTAGCAGCGCTGGTCCACATACCATGGATGATGGTCCCGGGTAACGAGGCAAGATCAGAGAAGTATGGGTTGACGTGAATTGGGTTCAAATCACCAGAGATGGTAGCATATGGCTCATTAGAAGAAGGGGCATAAAACACTGAAGAGTATGCAGACTGGCTAGGGATAACGGAGTAGCCATCATTATCAAAATAATGTGCCTGCTCTATTTCTTGACCATGACGTTTCAAGTACTCAATTACAGGAATACCATGACTTTCGCCTGATTCGTAATTCACCTTTGCAACCTCGATGAACTCTTTGGTGGATACCTGCATGGTAACTGTACCTGTAGTCTTGACACTTGAAAATATATCCTTGTTCTTATACATTATAGCAGAATTTAAACGGAAAATCAAGGAACAGCCAGTGGCAATAGTATCATCTTCCAATTCGTCACTCCAATTTATCCATTCTTTTGATTTGAGAACGGCAATATCTTTAGAGTTGTTAAGGTCAAGCTTCATAGGGATTTCCTCCTTATTTTCAAAGGTGTTTTCGTAGTCATCGAATGTTCCACGATACAATGACTGACTGGTGACTTCAAGTATAGGCTTTCCATTTTTTACGATCAAACTTTTGGTTTCAACAAGCTTTCCAGATTGATTATTAGTAATGGAATTAATCTTGGCATAAGTGTCAACTACATCACCGACTTGAAGTAGATCAGCATTGGCAATGAAATGGAATTTGGCACCAAGATGGACTAAACGGATAAGATCACCATCAGCGATTCTAGGAAACACGCACTTCATGATAGCTTTCCAGCCAACAACAATTGCAAAGTCCATAGGTGCAGATACTACTTCCTGATTGTAATCATTAAATATTTGAGCCTGATTACCCACAGTCTGGCAGAATTCGGAGACCTTATCTTGTTGGACGACCTCGTTCATGTTCACGATTTCTTTTTCAATTGGCATATCCAAGACATCGTTTAAGCTGTCATCACCAAACCAAAGTCTGAAATAAAACTCCTTGATGCGATTATTACGGTTTGTCATCACCTCATGGATTGGCGCATATCCCATTTCAGGTTTATACTCGAAAATCAAATTCAAAGGTATGTATTCATCCCCTTTCTTTTCAAATAAAACAACACTGATTTGGTTTCCATTGATAGAAGCTTCCACCTCAGTTACATAGCCCTTTGTTTTATAGTTTGCACTCCAGGATCGCTTGTCTTGTACCTTAACGCGAGTAACTTTTCCATTATCAAGTGATACAATCACCTTTTGTCCGAATCGAGGACGGAAAATGCGTTTTACAGAATTGGAATTCAAGTGTTTGTTCTGAACAATAAATGGGGCAGTCAATAAAGCTCGGAACCAGCCATTCTTTCCACAAGTGATAAGCTTGAACCATTCTTCTTCTGAAGGAAGGGAGTCATCGCTGTTTGAACTGATTTTGAAAACGGATTCAGATCCAGAAATAGAAAGGCATTCACTGACATCATCTTGAATGGAATCCCCACCAATGTATTCAACCAATGGAATATTTGAGTCATCACTGTTGTAATAACGTTCTTTAAGATTAGCAATATGACTCTCATAAACTTCATTCAAAATTTCTCCAACAGGTTGATCAAAACGAGTACTATATTTAGCAGCAACGGGGCCATGGAGAATACAGGTACGCTGAACATCTTGATCGACGACAGCGGCAAGATCTTCAGACTGCCACAAAGAATCCTTTTTGAACCAAATGTCAAACTCTTTGTCCATGATTGGAATAAATGGAACAGGCTTTTGACCGGGTCGCTTACAAAGAGAAAGGAAGTACAAGACATCTTCAGATGTGAGTAGTTGGTTCTCGGACTCTGGGTAATGTTCCAAAAACTCTTCAACAAAACCAAAAGGCTGATCAAGCTGACTGAATGACTGAATTAAGGATGGGACAGTGGTTGTGGTGAAGCGTTCTTCAATTCGGCGCAAGAAGTCACCAGTTAAATCGCGAAGGGTGATATCGATCCAACGGCATTCAGATTTTACATAGAGCAAGGAAACCATGCGATGCACCACTTCTGAGTAAGTCATCTCTTGAAGATCAGCAGGCTCGCCATTCTTTTTTAACCCAAACCAAACCTTCTGGAAATCAGCATTAAGACGCTTGATTATATAATCCTTCTTTGCTAATAAGGCAGGTAACCGTTTATCCTTTGGTAAGCTAAAGATAGAATCATCAAGTTCTTTCCATAGTTTTACACCACGAGTAGCAATCTTGTGAATAGGTTCACCCATTTCTGAAAGAACAGTGATGATACCACCAGTGGGAGTTTTGTAAGTTTTCTCCCATTCAGTATCATTAACACCTGGTGCATCAATCATAGCCTGCTTAGCTGCTGGCGATGCCAAACCTTCCTTGGCTACCATCATACGGGATCCAAATAAGACACCATCAAAAGGCATAGAAGGGTATTCAAGGCTAACTGACCAGTCACCAGTGATATAAGGAAGTGTATCATCAGCACCTCCAAATCCAGAACCAACAACAAGTACAATATTTGGTTGGCAGCGAATCGAAGCGTAAGTTTCCAGAATTGGTTGATGGACATCTTCAAAGCTATGGTGACCACCAGCACGACCACCAGTCCATTGCATAATGATAGGCATAGTAGGATTAGCTGCAGCAATAGCAATAACTTGACGAATGGTATCGATGCTTCCTGGTTTAAAAGCAATATGGCGGACGCCTGCATCTTGTAAATTAGCAATAATTTCGTTTGCCAAGTCAATGCTAGGAACACCAGCCGCAATGCAAAGACCTTCCATAGGCAATCCTTCTCTACGCATGATCTGAACAAGAGGATACTGGAAACTCCATTGAAGTACATTAAGGAAGATGATATTGAGCGTGATGCCCATACCAGCATGAGTGAGTTGCATAATGCTGTCGACTTTATCACGAAGAACCTGTTCACTAAAATGACCACCACCGGCTACTTCGATATGATATCCTGCATTCATCACTGCGGAAACAAACTTTTCATTGACAGTTGAAGGTGTCATACCTGCCACCATGAGTGGTGGTTTACCCAAAAGACGAGACATTTTAGTATCAATATGAAAACGTCCATTACTAAAACAAACAAAATAAAATGTTAGTTCCGACGACCTTTTTATTTTATTTTAGGAAATACATACCAAGTGGTCTGGACAAGTTTTGGCTGAAATTCCTTTGCCCAGTTCTGAGAGAACTTGATTGCGCTGATGTTGGAGTTAAAAAGATCGGTCATGTACGACAAGTCAGTGTTGGCACCATTATGAGCACCAGCCAAAATGATCTGTACACCAGTTCCTTCCTTATTGCGATAGGTCAATCCACCTATACCTGATGAACCACCAGGTCCAAAATCAACAATATGAGTCAAGTTATTGATTGGAATTGCCTTTCTCCAGTGAACATGACGATCACAAATGAGTGCAAGAATATCTCTGGTAAGGTTATCTGATGAACGAAGATCACTGCCTAATAGGTATAAAACAGTCACGTCAGTTTGACATTCTCTCCCCAGTGCCCCACTTTTAAATTAATTCTCCTACCTGAATCAGTTGCAAAAACTGGAATTCCCAAATCACTTGCATCAAATCCAATATTATAACGCTCAACATCCTTCAATATAGTATCGGCACAACCACTAAGGTACTTGCTATGGAAAGGTGCAGTAATTGGAAGGAAACGAGATGTAAACTTGATCTTGCGCTGAGAAAATGGGACTCGAGACTGTTCCAAGCCGTTAGGAGCTTTAAGTTTGCGAAGGCCAAGATTCAAGCCATGTAAGGACTGTGGAGGGCCAGTACAGACAAAAGAACGGGGGCCATTATGTAAAGTGATTTCGATTTGACGCTTTTCACCAAGATGCAAATTGGTCTCCTTTAATACATTTTGGATTTGTGACTCTCTTAAACCTGTTACGGCCAGCATTGGTGTAGGATTACCTTCCTTATTATCCAAAGAGTCTTCCAGTGTTGCTGGATTCAAAGTAAAAGTAGGATAAATTTGATGAGAGCGTGTTCCAATCCAAAACAAAAGACCTAATGCCTTTTCCATGTTGTACAGAAACTCTTCTTCAGTAGATGAAGCTGAGATGACAACAGAACCGATAATTCCTTGACTATGACCAGTTGTGCCTATTTTCCCAAAATAAAGAACATGTACCGGATTTAGTTAGAATTCCTTTTTTCTTCTTTTTTTTTTTGTAGAAGTAAAAAACAAAGGCTTACCTTGAAACAAATCTCTTACTTCCCTTGGTTCAACATCAAGGACACGAACCATAACATAGTAATAAAGAAGCTGGATAAGACCAATCAAAGGAAGACTGACAGGAGCAGCAATAAGGTACTGGGTGTCAGGTTTGGTTTCAGGAACAAGTAGCCACTGCAAAATATCCAAACCCTTTGGATGAAATACCTTGGCGTCTTGACAGAGAGCGTAATTGTTCAAAACAGGTGCCATTCGCTCAACAATGGGTTTCACAAACACAGGGTATGTATCCCACAAATCCACAAGTTCTTCAAAATAATCCTCACTATTGCCTTGGCCACCAAAAATAGCAAAAAGTCTAGCATCACCTTTTTGAGCAGACTGGAAAAGAGCAGAGCTATTACGGTTCATTTTAGACTCATCCAAAATACGTCTTGTCTTTAAAAAGACAAGGGTAGTGTAGTAGGTCTTGATGATGGTCTTGTAAACATCGTCATCAAGGTTCTGCGCCACCACATGAATGTTGTTGCCCTTGAGAAAACGAGCGTCGAAATCAAGGAAGAGAGTGCTTGCCACTGGAGAAAATTGAGTTTCCTTTGCAGCACGGATAATTGTAAAGTGTAAAAATTGGGAAGCAAGAACAATGTCTTCATTTGCTTCAGCTTCGGTCATGGTAAATTCATCTTTGAGTTGCTCTGCAAAGTCCCAGATGTCTGAAGGAATAAGCACTGTTAATTCACTGTCTTTTTGTCTAATTGACAGAGGACGCATTAACTGCGTGGTTTGTTCTACGATCTTATGTATTAGATGGTGTATAAAAATGGTGTATGAAATATAAATGAATGTACCTGTTTCTTTTGTGTTTAAATGCATGTAATATGAAATGCTTAATGTAATGCGGTTAAATGTATGGTGCTCTATGCAAAGGCTTGTTTTTTTTTGTAATGTTTCTTCCCAATGAACTAATGAATGAATAAAAAGAAGAGAACAATACGGAAAACCAATATTTTAGTATGTTAAAATATTCACTTTGTATGCAAATCCCCAAAAGTTGACAAAAACGAAACTAACAATATCCGACTCATATCT
>VCJL01001778.1:51268-62872 GCA_024139405.1 Backusella mclennaniae | reverse complement strand
TTCAAGTCTTTTTCCGATTCTAAAAGGAAAAAAAAAAAAAAAAAGTACTTACACAATTTTCGCTCTTGAACTTATCATCAAGATGCTCAATATCGACTTGGTCAACATCGGTACGGATAGAATAGCGACGGAGAACACGGTGATGTGAGTAGACAAAGCTGACCCATTCAACACCTTCACGAATTTCAGTGCGGGGCTCGTGATTTGGAACAACTGAGCCAGCAGCTGTAATAGAAGTAGATTCGGATTGTTCGATAGTAGTGGTAGTAGGTTTATCGGAGGTAGTGGTTATAGAAGTAGTTGATGTAGTGGTAGTAGGAGTAATAGTGGTAGTAGGTGATGACTTGACGGATGTGGTATTACTTGCAGACTTGGTGGTATTCTTGCTATTGGTAGCAGCATTGGTTATTGTATCTGCTAAAGCTTTTGCGATCTGTGCTGCAACTATTGCCCAATCATGCTGTAAATGTTGACTCGTATTTTGTGTTATTGGTAGAGTGGCAACTATATAAAAAGAAAAAGTGAGAAAATAAAGACAAATGATATATATTTATATATATTTACCATTTTGTTCTGAGGACTGCTTCTTTTCTTTGATTTTTCGTAACGTCTTTTCAATGTCATCAAGTTGAGAGGAAGTGAGTTCTTCGAGCAAAGACTCTGATTTTTCAGTTGGATGAAGTAAATCATTGATGCATAGTTTTAAATGAATGTCATTGTTATTTAATAAATTAATGTCTGTCATTGTTACAGTATTATTGTATGTATATTAGTAAAAAATAAAAGCTAAAAAAGTGTAATGTAATTGAAAAAGGAACGCGTAGAATTATCAAGATGAATTTGCTCCACTATATAAATGTTTCTTTCAAAGGAAGAGGAGAAAGAAATTTAGCTTTTTATTAAAACTCAGTAAGAAAAAAAATATTAGAGAGTAAAAAAAGAAAAGGATAGTTTGCAGAAATAAAACTTATAAATCTCCTTTCAAGTTTCAGTGCCTTTATGCTTTCCATTTACCATTTTGGCCCTGACTTTTTTGGGACTAGTCGTACGTTTTATTTTGTTCTAGCAACCATTAAACAACTGCTTTAATTCATCGGCAGAGTTTTATCCTGTCAATTTCGATTATCTATAGGTTACACAGTATCCGTCAGATCATTTAGGCACTCTGGCTCCATTTAATTATTTCTTTCCTTCTTATTGGACACTACAGTAAAAGAAAAAGAGGATGAATGTTTTTTATCGTTTCCATTTGATAGGATGAACCGGAGTTTTTTTGCTTTATTTTATACTTCCCAAATATATATTTTTTTATAAGCGAAAGGTTTTAAAAGAACTTCTCTTTTTGATATTTTGAGTCCCTGCCAATAAGATTTCAGTTTAACTTTATTCGAGATTCGAAATGACATCTGTCAGGCAAAACCTGCGCACGCAAAAAAGTCTGAGTATGAAAACGGCGAATGAAAATAAGCTTTATGTGTAACAAAAGTCTACTCAAACATCCAATTACCTATGTCTGTACAACTCAACTCCAAGTTTACATAAATGCTGTTTTATAGGTCAGTCGCTTTCATATTGTATGTATGGTATAGTGGATTTATAACATATATTAAAAATATAATGATCAGTTATATAAAGTTTACCATTTCTTTTTTCTTCTTCTCTTTTTGAAAAAGCTCATGACTTTATATATCATGTTTTTTTAAGAAAAAAAAAAAACTCCCGTTCACTAATCCTTATTCATTGTATTTTTTACTTAATGATCGGAACAAAATTAATTGTACTTGAGTGGTTGGTTCTAGGCCAGCTTTGTTATATTCCGAACATTATTAAAAAAAGAAATGGTTGCTCACTAAATGCTAAAATATAGAACCTTAAAACAAGTTAATTTCTTTTTTTAAAGAAAAGCACATTTTCATTATCGAGATACCACAAAATGTTACACACACCATTTCAGCATGATAAACCATTTAATTGATTTGGAAAATTAGAAAAAAGAATTACGAACCATGGAAAAATGCATGCCCAGCTCGTTCAACAGGAAGAGAATTATACTTTATAAGTTTCAGACCAATCATTTCGTCATAATACCTATATTTTCTCCCTTAGAAAATAAAGTTGGATAGGCGACGTAAACATAAACTCTACTACTCGTTTGAAATGGACATGTTGTGTTAACAAAAAAGTGTTTTTTTTTTTTTAATTTAAGGAGAAAAAATAACGTATTAAACGTTAAAATGTAATATAGCAGTGATTAATACAAATCATAAGCCTATTAGAGTAAACCAAATTGTTTTGCTTTGTTTATTCAGAACAAACATTTATTTCATTTTTTTATTTGCTTATATTAAAATATCTTGCCGATCAGTGATGATGAGGGAAGAAACATTTCTTAGGTTGTACAAAAAGTAACCAAGTCTTGGGATAATTTATTTTAGATTTTACCAATGAATTCAATTGTGATTTTTAATATTTAACAATCGGCTTCCTTAGCCGTGTTATCATCCGTATGCATAAACAGACCATGTGGTACAAACGGAGGGAAAGGAATAAACGGAGGAAGAGGACTTAGTGGTGGCAAAGGAGGCAGCGGAGGCAGCGGAGGCAAAGGAGGTAGAGGTGGAAGAGGAAATAGCCGCTTCTTAATAGTTGGCCTCGAATAAGATGAAGGTATAGGATATGTATGAAGGGATGACAAACTGGAACTGTCGTATCTTTTACTTTTTTTTTTAATAATAATGATAAAAATCGATGATTAGCTAAATTCATTATTAATATATAAAAATAAACTTTACCTTAACATTGAATATCCATTAGCTTTGTTTTGATATTTATTTATGAAAACTTCCCAATTCTGAAGCGTGTCGTCATTGTCGGCGGTGGTATTATCGGTCAAGTATTTAGGAGTTGAGCCTTGTGTCGGAGCAAAGAATACCTGTATACACAAAAGTAGCTGAATCAAAGGTACTAGCATCTTTATTCTTATGAACTTCATTTTTTAAAAATAATAATAATAATAATAATATTAATTAAAAAGTTAAGCAGATTTCGAGTAGTTTTTGGCTTGATGATATTTAGCGTTTTATTATATAGAACAGATATCCAACATATTTAATCATCATAATGTTGGAAGAAATCAATTAACGTCGCGTCCTTTTTTTTTATATATAGTAATAAGTGATTAATTGGAGAGAGGGGAAATCTTCATAAACTGGCGTGTGAGATCAGCTTAAGTCTATAATTAGAATGCATTAATGCCATGAATGTTGAAAGATAAAATGGGTAACAAAAAAAGAAAAATAGAAAAAAAAACAGCACCCGCCCTTTTAACTCCCGTGTTGATCAACTACATACACGTAATTTCGTATTATATGAGACCTTTTTTATCAAAATAAGAAAAAAGAAAAGAAGAAAATCTATTCTTCTTTTTCGTTCTGGTAGATCGTTGTGTGTGCGCGTGTATGTGTATATTTAAATTTAAATTCATAAATTGAACCTACTATTCTCTTTTTCATATATATATATATATATATATATATATACAAAATGAAGAATATTATTCATCTAATATATCAGTAAAACATGAATTTAAAGAAATAAAAGTTACAATATGGCGGATATAAATAATGAAACTAAGCTAAGTTTATCGGATGTTAGCCAATGACACAAATCCCACTACAAAAATGATACATTAGTAAATGTAACTTAAAACTGTCAATGGTAGGGTCAGTTTTCTTCTTTTCTTTTAAAAAACACCCTACCTATATTTGCATAAAAGAAGTTATGTAAATTTGTCAATTGGAATCATAACAAATATATAATCAAAATATATACTACCGTACTAATATCTTTATCTACCTTTATCTATCTTTATCTATATTGATATTCTATTTAGAAAATCAAAACAATCAAAGTGATCTAATATTTATTCATTGCATTTTAAAAGCATAAATATATATATAAGATAGATACCGTATCAAATAAAAAAAAATGCAATAGTTTTTGATCAGAAACAATAGAGACTATATTCCTTCAGTATTTGAGATAAAAAAGTGATGTATCTGGTTTTTTTTTAATACTTTGAGCATTTTGAGGGCATTAAACCCGCTAAACCCTGAGTTATTTAAAAGAAGGAAACCTAGAATTTTATTCTATGGAACAAATTTATTCACTCGACATTTTTTTTGTATAGTTTGTATTATATTTAGTTTATACCTCCTTAAAGGACATGAGTGATGTAAACAAATGCAAAGTTTTTTTTTTGTGATATATTGGGTGGTATAAATATGACTTACGTATAACGTATATCTAGTACTTTTGGCAAAAAAAAAAGAGCATTTTCCATAGAAAAAAATAAAATCACAACCTTAACACTCTCGGTTAGATAATCATATTCATCACTACAACTTATAACTCAAATACATTTAACCAATTATCAAAAGATGATTTCTATTTTCCCAATACAACTTGATTGTTACGTTTGTTTGAAAAGAATTCATTATTTTGCGAATATACTCGTCTATTCTAGCACAACTAAATATTATAAAAAAATACATATCATCAAATCACACTATTATGACGCTTTTGACATGTTTAAAAATAAATGTTGTGATTATGAGGATTGAAACTCCATTTTTTCCATTTTTAGCTCATTTTTCCTATTGCTTCTGATATTCAAATGTGTTAACATTTACGGCCAGCAAGTCTGGCATAAAGACTTTTGAGCCGAGGGTTTATAAACCCCCAAAATAGATTGTTATATCTTCTGGAATAAACATAAATAAAGTCACAATAGATTCTATTTTTATGTATTATAGTTGGATTAACCCATTTGAATGAAACAACAAACCACCCTACAATATAATTAGCATATCATCTTATGTCTTGATAAATATTGCTATGAATTCACCGCCATGTTGTTTTTCTTGATAAAGTGGGTATAAATTGAGATAACTGTAATATTGAAGATTTAATCACTTATCAATCTAATCAGCCAAGTCGCTTGGCAACAAGCACGCCTAGTAAGAATAGAGGGAATGAAGTAAAAGAATGGTGGTATATATGTATGTATTTGTAGAGCATCGTAAACATAACAAACACGTTGTTTGATGCAAATTCCTTGATATAATGAAACATTTGCATTATAATAATGTTTAAATGAACCAAATTGATCCAACCTATCCAGTTATTCGGTAAATCTGAAAGGTGTTAATCCCAATTTAATCTTAATATATCATACTTGTCCATTATAAAGCAGATTTTGTATTTAAATACTTTGGAAATAGGGAGGGCTAGATTTTAGACTTTCTAATGCAAAATCAACATTACGATGCCAGCTTATCACTAATAATAAGAATACCTAGTATTAGTAAACTAGACTGCCTTAAAATATCCATTATTAGTGGTGATTTCCAGTTATTCACCAAAAAGAGAAAATAGTGATAGTAATATTACCAACATTAGTGGATGAGTGTTTTATTACATTCAACGAAACGCATAACATATAAATTGGAATCTATATTTTATTATGAGTCGTGTTTATGAAAGTATTGTTCAACTATAAATTCTTTTGGCACCATATTGATAGATTTAACTATCATTTATCTTGACTTGGAGTATCTTGAGAAAAATTGTTGATGATTGAATTTGCTAAAATGACAAATATCTCAACCAATCAAAAGCATGTAGTTGTTGCAACTTTCAACTTACAAATATGCATGGTTTCACTACAAATTGAATTGCTGCGACGTGATGCTAATTATAGCTCAAATGTGTGTATGTGTTTGTTTCCCTCTCTCTCTTTCTTTTTCTCTACTCTATTTTTCTTCTATTACTTGTTCATCTTGTCCTTATTCTTTAGTAAGTATTACGAATAAAGCAAAGTATATCATGTAATTATTACGTATTTATTTATGAAGCAATATTATATTACCATCAGCTTTTTCTCGTTCTCTCTCGTTTTCTCATTCCTCAATATTAAGAAATGTCTGCTCCCAGTTCAGTTGCCGATGTAGATGGTTGGATCACTCAACTTTCAGACTGTAAACAGCTCTCTGAAATGAATATCAAACGCCTCTGTGATAAAGTAACTGCATGTTAAGGAGTATACAATAGAACATAAGTTGACATAAACAGTAGGCGTGTGAAATCTTGATTGAGGAGTCTAATGTTCAACCAGTGAAGTGTCCTGTTACTGTTTGTGGTAATTTGTCATGTTACAAACCTATGTTTTTCTTCTTCACTGATGTAAAAATACAATAAAAGGTGATATCCATGGGCAGTTTCAGGACCTTCAAGAGCTATTCCGAATTGGAGGTAATTCACCTGATACTAACTACCTTTTCATGGGTGACTACGTTGATCGTGGTTATTACTCGGTTGAAACCGTCACCTTTCTCATTGCTCTTAAAGTAAGATATAAGGACCGCGTTACTATCTTGCGTGGTAATCATGAATCTCGCCAAATCACCCAAGTCTATGGCTTCTATGACGAGTGTTTGAGAAAGTATGGCAATGCCAATGTCTGGAAGATGTTTACAGATTTATTTGATTATTTGCCTTTGACAGCCTTGATTGAAGATCAAGTAATAAAGAATAATCAAAACCAAGGCAAGGATGCTTATTATTCTGTATTTGTATAGATATTCTGTTTACATGGTGGACTTTCACCTTCTATGGATTCGCTTGATCAAATAAGATCATTGGATAGAATACAAGAGGTTCCTCACGAAGGACCAATGTGTGATTTACTATGGTCTGATCCTGATGATAGATGTGGGTGGGGTATTTCTCCTCGAGGTGCAGGTTATACCTTTGGACAGGACATCTCCGAGACCTTTAACCATAATAACGGTCTTAACTTGGTGGCAAGAGCCCATCAATTGGCTATGGAGGGCTATAATTGGTGCCATGGTCGCAATGCTGTTACTATCTTTAGTGCTCCAAATTACTGTTATAGATCTGGTAACCAAGCTGCTATTATGGAGATTGATGAACATATGAAATATACCTTGTAAGTCATTCTCTTGAATATATCTAGATACTCTTTTTTTAATCTTTTTTTATAATTCAATAGCCTTCAGTTTGATCCTGCGCTCAGAAAAGGTGAGCCTAATGTTAGTAGATGTACTCCAGATTATTTCTTGTAAAGGAAACCTCTCGCAGTTTAATATTATAAAATAAAGTATTATATATGTTAATGTATTTTTTAAAAGTCATTTGAGGTAAATAAGCATTGGCCTCAGCTTGAAAACAGGGCAAACTGTTGTTAATTGTTCCACGGACATAATTTTTTCCGTGACGCATGCTTTGACTATTATAAGGTATCCAGGCAAAAAGAGGAAAAGAAAGAAGAAGAAGTAGAAGAAGAAGAGGCTCATTTAAAGACAATAAACAGGCTACTTTCTCAACTTTTTCTTTTGTTTGTTTTGATGTAAAAAAAAATAATTTTATTCCAAAAAAGGGATTGCAATTTTTTTTTGTTACAGGTATTTAACGCGTGATAGGAACCCACAGTGTTTTTTTCCTCCTCTTCTTTTAAAGCTTGAAAATATGAGGTAAAGTACATAGTAATCCATCCATCCATCCATTCGTCTAGTCTTTTACATGTAAAATACTATTTCAATCCCCTCCTCTTTTCTTCCCCCGCATGATAACCAAAACTATTGGACTCTGACTTTATTTTTCACTTGTAGTAAAATCAGCGCTGCCGCCGTTAGAGACATCATTGTCGAAATCCAAAAAGACCGCGAGGCCAAGCCCCGTAAGTTTGTCGAAACCATTGAACTTCAGATTGGTTTGAAGAACTATGATCCCCAGCGTGATAAGCGTTTCTCTGGTACCATTAAGCTCCCCAACATTGCCCGTCCCCGTATGACTGTTTGTATCCTTGGTGATGCTTTCCACTGTGACCAAGCTAAGGGTGCCGGTATGGAGTTCCAGTCTGTTGACGATCTCAAGAAGCTCAATAAGAACAAGAAGCTCATCAAGAAGCTCGCCAAGAAGTACGATGCTTTCCTTGCCTCCGAGGCTTTGATCAAGCAGATCCCCCGTCTCTTGGGTCCTGGTCTCCACAAGGTTGGTAAGTTCCCTACCCCAGTCTCTCACAGTGACTCCTTGACTGATAAGGCCAATGAGATCCGTGCTACCATCAAGTTCCAGCTTAAAAAGGTGCTCTGTTTGGGTGTTGCTGTTGGCCACGTAGAAATGACTGAAGACGAGTTGATTGCCAATATCATGTTGTCCGTTAACTTCCTTGTTTCTTTGTTGAAGAAGCATTGGCAGAACATCAAGTCTCTCTATTTGAAGTCTTCTATGGGCAAACCCCACCGTTTGTTCTAAGAAAAAAGTATTTTCAGCTTTAATACTAAAAAGGGTTAATTATGAGTTATGTGTAAAAAAAAATGGCGGTATACCAAGGTTCTGGACATAGGTGCCACTATCATTTGGGAGCTCATAACTTTTATTATTTATTAATTCAATTTTGTATTGTTCAAATAAAAAACCACTTTAAAAAAAAACTTCTTTTTTTAATCATCTTTAATGAATTAGAGCTACAAGCTCGTTTAACGTTTTTCACCAAACTTTTTTACATGAGATCCAGAGGGCCACTCAAAAGAAGGAAAAATGACTACTCTTATATACACATGTGTGTAGGTATCAATACTTTCGCGTCTGGTCGGTTATTCTTTTGCTCCTCTATGTGAAAGAAAAGCTTTCTGATATCTATTGTGACCATACGGCTCCTATTATGTTGAGTAATACAACAAGTGCATCCCAAGACTGGATTGATTTATGCGCCAGAGGTGTCAACTTCATAATCAGTTGAAACTGTCCTACACTTGGGGTAGACCTGAGATATAATGTGCTCATCAATAGGAACAAGAAAAGTTAGTATTCTTTTATTTCTTTCCTTGACAAACTGACATCCTATATCCCACAGGCGATATTGAACTTGAATAGTCAATATCTATATTCCAACGGATTTTAAACCTTTTAAAACATTCAAACTTGTAAAAAGACGAAACTTATTTTAAATACTTTCGAATAGTTTTGAAATGGTGACTAACCCTAATGTACATGAGTATCATATACGAATATATCAAATATTTAGTAACACTCCAGCCCGGATCATCTTAAAAAATATATATCATCTGTATCACAAAAACTCTTTATAAAGGCTTCGCATCGACCATTTGGATCTTCTATTATCTTAGAAAAGAGAAAGAGGGAGAGCTTTTAGAATATTAAGAATGTTACCTTTTTTTTGTTAAAGAGAAATTCAGTTAGATATTGAGGCTCTTGGGAAGTAACACCAGATCAGGAAAACCGAAATGATGATAAAGCAAAAGGGCAAAAAATAATTGTCATCAAAATCAGTTTTTGATCTAAACCATTTTACTCGATTAAGTAAAACACATTACTCTATCCAATGAACAATGAACTACTAACTAGGCATATCTTCTATCCACTAAACGATAAAGGTTGTAGCATTAGGAGTCATATATACATGTTACTATTATAAATTTGACTTTTTTTTGATTTTATTGTTATTTGAAAACATACATAGCAAAGAAGGCTGAACCTTAATTTGGTATTGTTACTCTAAATTTTTTTATCTTAAATTAACTTACTTATCCCTTTATAAGCTAGAGTGTCAAGGCGTATAGTCGAATTAGGAATACAATTGTAAGAGGGTATGGAAGAGATGTGAATTAAGACTCAACTTTATTTAATATATTCACATATATATTTATACACAAATATTATAACCATAAGAGTCACCTGACTCTTACACCTATGAAACACAATTACAAATAAGGAACAATACCGTTGTATCACACACTTTTGTGAAGTACAAATGAGATCAGAACCATTTGTGTTCAAAACTTGTAGGTTCTCATAAATTACAATCATAAAATATATCAATCTTCTGTGTTTGTCTTACCAAAAATACGTCATTGATATAACCAAAACATAATGACATAGAAATACATATATATTGTATATGTTTACTTAATTAAGTATTCGTGGTAAAAAGGAAAAGGGACGGATGGGAATTATACAATGTATTTTTGAAAGAATAGGAAACGAGTATTTATAATAATAATTAAGTTCATAATGAGATAAAGTTATAATAGTAAAGGTAGTAATATCAAGGTAAATATTATGTATCGCTGTGAGGGGTATGGGTAATTTATGTAAAGATAACAAGTAGTCTCTTCCAAAGACGAACATACCAGGCACCAGTAATATCATCTTGTTGAGCATCCATGAGCATGTCAATGTCAGCACGACCACTTACAAGGTCGATTTCATCCAAAGGAACCATCTTTGATTTGGTATAAATCTTGGTACAGACAAAACCGATAATACATAAAATAATACCAGCATAGTTACCAACCAAACCAACTGGATCTGCAGGAACAAAGTAAGAGTAGCCAGCCATTAAAGAGATTACAACACAGGCAATCATTCCAAATATATCACCAAAGGGGTGGAATGGAGCTTTGATTGGAAGTTCATCAATACTATATCCTTGTTTCTTCATAGCTCTGCGGAAACGGAAATGGGCAAAGGCAATGCCTCCCCAAGTAGTAAAACCAGCAATACCAGACAAATCAGTAAGGACCACAAAAAGTCCCTTACCTGGAATGAAGGATGTAGCAAAAGTAACAAAACTCACAGCAGCAGTAACACAAATTGAATAAACTGGGACACCACGCTTAGAAATGTATGCTACACATAAGTAAAGTTTTTGTGAGTCACATTTATTCTTCAAAAGTAGTCTAGCAAGCTTAGCAAAAAACAAAAAAAAAATAGTCTGGGTATTACCTAATTTACGGTGGGCAATTCCTTCGTTTGCCAAGGCACACATCATACGAGAACCGACGTACAAACCACTATTTGCACAAGAAAGAACCTATGATAATTATGTAGTCATATATTATGGAAAGATTGTTTTATGTTTGCATGCAAATTAGTTTAAAATATTTAATCATCAACGTAGTTAAACACTCACCGTAATAAGAATAACTGCATTCATTATATGAGCTACAGCTTGTAAACCAGCCTCTTCAAATACAATGGTGAAAGGAGACACAGTAACACTGCTTTTGTCGCTAAGGTTTCTAGGGTCATCCCATCTTATAACCATGCCCATTACAAATACTATTTTTTATCCAAAAAAAAAGGGTACGCAAGAAATGAAAAGCATTAACTACTTTGTACGTTAAAGAAGTTTGAAAATATAACTAACCTGATCCGAGGTAAAAGACAATAATACGCCAAAAGACGTTTTTGATTGCACGAGGTACTTGCTATTATATAATGAGAATACAGATTAAAGATTTGATTGAATAAAAAAAAGATTTTTTTTTCTTTATACCTTTAAAGGGTTTTCACATTCACCAGCAGTGATACCAACAATCTCAGTACCTTGCATACTGAAAGAAGCCAAGACAAATGCATTAACTACGCCAAGAGCACCATTAGAGAAAGCACCAGGGTCTTTCCACCTATAATAAAGTTTATATGTAAATTTTTCATGTTTAAGAAGGTTCAATTTTCTAGAACACAATATTAAAAGTTGATGACTTTACCATTTGA
>VCJL01001778.1:25718-46891 GCA_024139405.1 Backusella mclennaniae | reverse complement strand
AAATTTTTTTTTTTTTTTTTTTTTTTTTTTTTTTTTTTTTTTAAAAAAAAAAAAAGAAGCAATTTATTGCCTCCCAAAAATATTTTAATATGTGTCACCTCACATTAGCGTTGAACCGATATTCTCTTTTATTTGATCATCAATTTAATTAATGCTAATAATACGGCTTTTCGTATGTATTGATGTAGCTGACAAACCAACTAGCAAAAAGTGAGCCTGTGTACACTATTAAAAGTAGTAAATTAATTGTATGAAGTCTTTGACTCGTTATTTTTTTTTAATGATGTTTTCTTGATAAATCCCACTAGTGTTATCAATTGTGTCTCCATTTTTAACTTTATCTGGGAGGTAAGATCTACCCTTTTCAAAAGTATCTTCTTCTTTAAATAACCTGCCTTCTTTGTCAGCCTATCGCCATTTGCTCTTGAATTTGTGTTCAAGGTAATTCACACAAGGGCAATTAGGAAAAACATGTTCATACTCTGTCCGTGCGTTAATCACAGTTTCGATTGTACTGAGAGCGTATGAAGAAATAGATTGAGACGACGACGATTCAGGCATATTTGGAGCGGTTAGTGGCGAGTTGGAAGCATGTAGAGAAAGAGAAGAAGGACTATAATGAGCGGTGGGTAGTAAAGAAAAATGGATGGGTCACAGTTACGCTGCTCGTTTCCAAAGGCAAAGGAGTCGATGATTTGTTTGTGAAGAGTAGACACTTTTCTCAGGTGAGGTTATTGGTGTGCTTACGTTTTGACAGATACCCATTCCAATACAATTTGAGCCATTTTACTGGCTCGAAAAGGTCTACTCGAGAGACAGATGGGTTGCAAAAGCTGGTTGTCAAACCCGAGGTAGAGATCAGTTCCAAAATAGGACAAGTTTTAAAAAAAAATGAAGCCAAAAGCCATTTTATTTATATTTTCGAAAAAAAGAAAAGCAAATTTGAATATGAGTTAATGCATGAAAATTGCATGTTTTAACTATGTATTCTTTTATGCTGTATTTATTTTCAGGCTTTAATAATCATATATCGCTCCTACTCTTTGATATAAAATAAGATGTAAGCGTCAGGCATTCGGGTTTCCACGGCGTCCTCTTCTGATGTTGGAGTAACGATACCATCACTAATATGAAGCCATTCGCCATTCTGTCTACGGGTATCACAAGTATAGTGACCTTCTCCAGCTGAATCACCGTGGTGATAAACACTACTAAATAATTGGTATGTCGTATTTTCTTGACTTTGATGTCCAGGTAATAGCCAATCTAAAAATAATAATAATGGGTTTACGCAATTCTTTCTCTCTATAAATAACATGAATAAAAACCCGTTTTACCTGAGTTAATTACAAGTTTCGATCCATAGCGAACACTCTTGGAAAGTTTTTGATCATTTCCTGTTTCTATATCACACACAATGCGTTTCAAATGCAAAATCAAGACAGTAGGCAGCTTGTCCAAATAAACCGTCTTTGTGCCATTACCTATTTCTTCAGGAATAGTCATATTTGCAATTGCTTCTTCTACAATATCAATATGCTCAGGATAAATATTAAGTGGCAAACTCTGATAGGATTCCGGGGTGGCAGAATCATCTTCACTGGGGCGGCATACAATAGACCGATTGTGCCCCTCAAAAATCTTGGTGATGGGTGATTCTTCGTTATTTTGATTATCAGTCACGTCACCCTTTAACTCCTTGTCGAGCCCATTCAATAAGAAAACAAGAAACTCTTGAGCATCTTCTTGGCGGCCTCTCACTGTTACAAACTCTTCCTTGCCGAGCAATGCTGTAAGGACATATTCAGCTGAAAAACGTATCCCGTAAGAGCCACGATTATCCACCGTTTGGAATTCATTTATAAACTTAACACTATTTTCCTTTATCTTTACTGCCATCATTGTCTTTTTTTTTCTTTTTTTTTTATAGGTCCACACTTACAATGAATCTACCAATGGTGCTTTGCTCTGTAAGGTGTCATCGATATGAGCACTAATTGTTTTGATTAAATTGTAAAAAGGAGAACAGTGCAACAATGATTGAAGAATCTAAAAAAAAAGAGAGTAAATATATGTCAACAAACCCTACTTTCCTTTTCCTTTTCCCCTTGATACTTACAGCATTCATATAGCAATTGTTTGCAAAGTTCATTATACCACGGGGTTGGAGAAGTGGTACACTAAGTGTAGGCTCGTACTTGAGAATAACATCTAGTAAAGACCAAATAAATATACACTTTTTCAAATTATCCCACAATTTTATACTGTTAAAAACTTACCTGCAAGTTCTGTAAATTCGGGTACCGCTGCAATGGAGGGACCGACAGGCTTATTGGGCTTTACCAAGCTTTACGTTATCCAGTGCTTTCTCTCCACAACCACTTCAAACTTGACTAGTAAAATCTTCGTTGACATCAAGTAACACGAGACGGTCCTCTTTGTCTGTCTTTTGCAACATTGTTTTAAAACGTCGTACCAATCCATGTGGTTTCCCTCGAAAAGTCTTTCTTCCGAAATCGCCATTCCTCAAACAGACAACAGGAACAATATCATCTGAGGGACGTTGAAAATCTTGTTTTCTCCATTTGCTCCTAATATTATATTGCTATTAGGATTTAGCCGCAAATAAATAGGAAATAGATTTTACCTTTTCTGTGCTGGTTCACCACCTGCTTCATGTACTGTTTCGGTTTTCTTTGGTCTCCTTTTTCTTTTCCTGCCAACATTTGCATCAACCTTTTGGTTACTACCAGGATTGTATTTACGCCCACCATTCAAGAAGATATTGATAAGTTCAGAGTCAACCTTTTGACGACCAATATAATTCAGGAACTTCCGTCGTTGGGACTCAAGGCCATAGAACGTGAGGATACGATCCAATATACCAAGCACATCAGCTATATACTGATTTATTCCTTCCACTCTGGTTGTTTTCGGAGGGGTTATTTGTGATTCAAGAAGATCGATACCTCCATCCTTCCTTAACTGAGAAAGTCTCGTATTTGTCTTCTTGAACCCCGCTTTTTCATAATATTCAATGGATGAAAACTTCAGTACTTGATGGGGATCATTTTCTGATGTCTCAGAGCTGTCATAGATAGCATTGTCACTACCATCGACTGCTACAAATACTTCGGTAACTCCAGGATCAACATCCCATATTTTGCAATGGTTTAGATCCTCTGTTGTAAAGTCCTGTAACGTCAATGAGGGAAGAGAAGCAGTAGAAACGATCTTCATAAATGTGAATGACGTTGCAAAGCCATCAGTCATGAAACTGTTTTGAAAGACACCATGCCTGTGTAATTAATATAAAATGTGAACAATAAGGTAATTTATAAACACTTTTATCATGCACTTACTTTCTCAACTTTGAAAAGTCAAAGACATCAAAATTGGGATGTGATCCGTCATCGTTAAATGGTGTTTTTTTGGCGTATGTATATTGTGATAAGTTAAAAAACTTTAGGATGGCACCCAGTGAGTTGTGGTCAATTCGTATATACTTTCGAGTATAGCCTGGGATGGGAACAAAAGAAAATAGCCTGGACTAGTATTTAACGAGGAAAGTGGGTGGCTAAAACATACCATTTTTTATCTCTTTTTGAGCCTTTTCAACAAAAGCTTTGATTTTTTGTACTGAATCTGAACCAAATCTTGATGATATTTGTCGAGAATCAAATCGGATTTGTTTGTTGATAACTTTTCTAATTCCGTGAACCAAGCCTGCCCTTTGTGGTCGTGTTATTGTCTGCTATTCCGGTAGGTCGGATAAGAAATGGTATACCCATGTTCGGTTCGCCCCAGTTTGTAATGTTGATGGGAGTTGCAGATCCTCCAATTTCCAGTTTTCCATTCGACCTAATAAGCTGTATAATACAGTAATGAAGATGTGTGGAAACTCGGTTATGGTAGCAGTCGTGATTGAAAAGTTACTTTTATCTTGACCACTTATTCGTGCGCTGGAAAGTCCTAAGCTTCCGACACTCTCAATGCTCGGTGTTGGCGATGGAGGATTCGATGTCGTGACTGGATTAAACCTACGATTTTGTCGACGAGCACTTCGCTGTACCATTATTCGTGACTGCAATTCACCACATTCCTCCAAAGTTTGAACAATTAAATATTCAATGACTTCCGAAAGTCTTTCATCAATTAAGTCACTACTGTAGATATCTGTCCATTCTGGAGGGAATTTTGGATCATTGACTGACAGTTGATATATATACTGGGTATATGATGCAGCTTGGTATAATGACAACTCCTATAAATATAAATTTTTAAAATCGATTAATGCCTTAGGTTTATGTTGATATATTTACACAAACTTACCGGAACAAGACGAAGTAGATAACCTTGAATATAGAGCATGTAATATGAATCAGAGTTTTCTACAACGTGGTTTATCATATTGACAGCGCAAATATCAGCAGTTGACTTTAGGATACCCGTAAAGCCATGTGGTTTCCGATTGCCAGTCGGCGATCTGATTGCTTCACAACTTGCTGTAGGATTTGCTTCGGTAAAATCACTAAATTTGCTAGTGATGTTTTCCCGAAGATCAAAACGAAAGTCGCTTTCATTTGAAAAGGCATTACCAATAAGAAGCTGAAAAATTCCATAAAAGAAGTTTGATGTAAATAACACTGAAGGGATTGGAAGTTGTTCATCAAGTCGATAAGTAATGTAATATATCAAGAATAAGTGAGCACTAATCACAATTTTTCGATTGTAATCAACTACTGCTGTGACGGAATTTACAAATACAGTTTTATCTTCATCTGACATTGCTTCTCCTAATACTCCAAACAAGCCATGCTTTATGGTGTGGACTTTAATCTTTTGGGTATCCTATATCCCCTCTTTCAATAATAACTTCTTTCGCTTCTTATAATCGGGACATAGACTGCTTGATGATCTCGAGTGTGTTTTAGCCGTTTCAGAACGAGCTGGATCATTTTTAGAGGCAGCTAAACAAGTGGGGCATGGTTTTCGTCTTTGGCCATTTTCTTCAGATAAATCATCTCGTCTACGTTTGCTTGCTGTTTGCTTCTCCTTTATTTCATCAAATGATTGTTTTCGCTTTGTCGTTTGGCGACTCTTTCCTTTCTTTTGACGCTTTGAAGCTATATAAAAATTCAAATTAAATAACTAAATTCATTTTTGTATATAAAAGTGGTCAATATTTACGTCTCTCTTCAGTATTTTCATTATCGTCGGTATCGTTTGCTTGACGTCGCCTTTCTTCTTCCTCCTGTAGACGTCTTGTTTAACTATCTTCATATTCCTGATGAAACTTTTTCGAGTGCGTGACATTTCGATATCAGTTAGAAAAAGTAAATGTATTTATGAACTAGAAGTATATAAAAAAGGAAGGAAGGAAGCAAAAGAAGTATTGAGATTTTGGTTAAAATATCATCAGTTGGTTTCATTCTCAGCTCAAGATTACTCTTTTTAAATGAACAGTTGAATATATAAAGAAAAAACATTATAGAGCTTTTCCAATTGGAATTTCAATTGGTTACCTTTATTCTCAGGATCATTCATTGCTCCTTGAATAAAATAGTTGCTTGGACATCGTGAAATCAATTTTATATTGAATGCTTTTGAATTCCTAAAATGTTGTCAAATGCCACGATGGATACCCCTCCGAAATCAACATTTCCACAAATATCTAATGTTGTCAGGAAATAATGAATGTTGTAAGGAAATCGTGATTTTTTTTTGGTAACATTCAAGTATATTTAAGGATATTTAATGACTGTAGTTCCTTCAAATGCTTTTGAATATGGTGCGTTTCTTTTATAATAGCGCAAATTAAGGTGATTTTTAAAACCTATCTATTCCCCCAAAAATTATATTTTGAAAAAATAGTCCAAGAATATTATTGAGAGAGCTCTTAAGAACTGTTTTCTTGGCTCAGATTTTTTATAAACGTGTTTTTGATGGAGTAGATACAATTCAAAGTTGATCGGTATTTTAATTTTAAGCTGAGAAGAGGATCCAAAATGGAGATTTTGAAACATATACACTATTTCCGGTATATTTTGTCGCCAATTTTGGGTTGGATGTCGTTCAGTGCGAAAAAAATGTCGCTGGTTAAAAAATAAAATGCCGCTGACCCAGGATTAATATGTCGTCAATTCCGAAATAAAACATGGTTTTTCAAGAAAATAAGCCTTCTCTCGACAACAAAATAAATCGATATTTAAAAACAAACAAACTATAGAGACGGTATTGGGCTCTTTTTTTCTATTTCTATTTCTCTTTCATTAGTTATGGCATTATGAATTTCTAGATCAACGACATATTAATCCTGGGTCAGCGACATTTTAGTTCAAAATCAACGACATTTTATTTTTTAACCAGCGACATATTTTTTCGCACTGAACGACATTCAACCCAAAATTGGCAATAAAATATACCGGAAATAGTGTGCTTTTTTTTTTATATTCTAATCTTTCCTTAAAAAAATAACTTTTAAAGATAAATATTCCAATTTAAGAATTTAATAATAAAGGAAAGAAAAGAACTGAAAAGAATATTTTATCTATCTATGAATTTATAAAATAACGATATATGATACTTCTCGATTGTTGTGAAACTTCAAATAATCACGTTTTTATCTCCCAACGGTGGCACATCACTATCATTAAAATTTATTTTAGCCTACATGCTTTTCATTAATATCTGTTGATGTAAATATATCAGATATTCCAATTCCTTATTAAAAATGGATTACGTTATAAGGAGATCAATCATAAAACTGTTAAATATTAAAACTCATTCGTATTAGTTGAAAGATATTTATCTCTTTCACAACAGGTGGACTTGAGATATGATGCTTTTAGATCTTGTGGCTGTGTGAATAGATAAATGTAGAAAATAGAGATGACATTGGTCCATTTCTGGGTTCATTTTCTGAATTAAAACAGACTGGTCCACCTTTTGATTAATTGACCCAACCCAACTGTATGCAATGCCTTGATACCGTTACAGTAAGAGTTAACGAGTTGGCAGAATCTATACATCTTGGGGGCTTTTAGCAAAGCATGTACGCGCACCTAATGCGAGAGAAGATTAACTCATGGATATAGAAAAGAAAGAAAAAGTATTTTTGGAACAATGTTTGTTCTCCATATTGGTGAAACCATTTACCCAAAACACGAAATAATCTTCCACTGAATCATTTGAATGCAATTTTTTTTCGGAGGAATCATGCATGCTCTATCAAAAATCATTTGTCAACTTGGATCTGAAACCTTTTGTTTTGTATTGAATGCTTTTTTAGTGTGTTTTTAATAAATAAAAAAGTCACTTTCTCATTATTTTTTACTGTTTTATCAGTCTTTAATAACAAGTACACTACTACATACAGATTTTTTATTAATAAGAAAAGGCCAGGAGTGGCTTTATAAATATATATTATAGCATGTTTAACATTGCGCCTTTTATATCAAAGGTAAGTTTATAGCATTTCTTTTTTCCTATTCTTCTTGTCTTTTTTATGTTGCAAACCCAATTCATTAATCTTACATTAGTACATTCGAGGATTACATGCAAATGACGAGTTGGTAAGAATCCCCTATAATCAGACACAATATGGAGTCGTGCTCATGGTGGACGTTGTAGGTAAAAATTCAAAAAAAAAAAAAATGTTGTGGAATTTCATGCAATTTGAAGTATTTTTATTCATGCAATTTTGTAATAGGCTTTAGCACGGTAAGTCGTACAAAAAAGTCTTGTAATATAATTGCACTCTAAACCAATACTGTTATAAAATATAAAGCTGACAACAATAGCAACCGAAAAAGGTGATTCTGGAGCAGAGGCGATTGCCATGGAAATAGGAGCCTATATGGGAGAAGTGAGTTATTGATGATAGTTATAAATAATTCATTTATTTATTTGCTTAGTGTATACAAATCATTGAGTTTTATGGTGGAGATGTAGTAAAAGTAAGAATAATATAAATATAAATAGTAAACAAATAAATAAATAGTGGTTTAGTTTTTAGGTGATGCAGTGCTTGTTTGTTTCCAATCGATTAAAACGGATCGAAGAGACTCGGAAGAAACGACATTAATTGAAGACGAACTGGAGACATCCGAGCGACAAAAAAATATTTTAGTGCGACGAGCACTTGAATGTGGATTGCAGTTATTGGCAAGGCTATCCCATTACCGTGTTTATCTTACAGCTGAAGAACGATCAAAGCACCGTGCTCCCCATGTCGAAAATATGGATGACATTTTTGAAGCAATGAATCCAAACCAAACATCACCGGGCGGAAATTCCAACACAAACAAGCCAAAAACAGCATCTGTGAAGGGCACAACATCTTCTGCTCACCTTCAATGGTCATGGTTGCCTCAATTTATGAAGACTAATAAACACAGTAAAACAGATAAAACAACACGGCGCCAAAGTGATGTTAGTGAAGCTTCTGCAAGTCTTGACGTCAATGCTGTGGATTTGGAGCTGCACATGGCACTCTCATGCGGTGATATCATCAATATTGTTTTGGGGGATTCAGATCCAATTAAATCATCCAAACCGCAAAGTCCTGGAAGTCCCCCTCAACTAAATCCTGGGACGGGAAGTAATTCAAAAGGAGCAACTGCAACTGTGATTGACAAATTCTTTATGGAGTATTATGGAAGATTAGAATATGCAATTGGGGGTGATGTTGTTGATAGCCTTGATGAAGCATTGTCGACTGCAAAGGCTGGAGAGATGAGTTTAACTGCTAAAGCTTACGAAGTCGTACAACGTCAATCAATCAACCTAACCTTTGAGCAACGAAGGCAATACTATATCATTAATACAGGAATTGATAAACATCAAATACGCAAGGTTACCGGTGCCGCCCGCTATGGTGGCGGGTCCCATAGCAGGAAATCGAGTACAGCCTCTATAAATAATCTAGATTATTTGAAAACATTACCGGGTTTACGGATAGAAGGTGCAAAGGTGTCGGTCGAACCCCTTATCCCTCGTGTACGAAATACATCTCATATGAATATACCTGTAGATACGAATAGAAATTATTTTAAATACATTAATAGAAGTGCACTGTATAGAATGCAGCATAGCGTAGATGGAAGTCTCCCAGCACAGTTTCGTGAGGCAACAATAATGTTTGTCAGTCTCGGAAAAACTGACGTCACAACAAAAGAAGGTTTGGATGCTATTCAAAAGGCTGTGTTGATTGTTATTCAAGTCTTGGTAAAATGTGAGGGTGTTCTTCAACAGTTTGCCATTGATGATAAAGGTAAACTTCCAAAGGAACAAAATGAATAAAATGAAAAGTGAGTGAATGGAGATACATTCGGCTAACTCTGATATATATACAATTTTTTTAGGTGCCACTTTATTATCAGTATTTGGATTACCACCTTTATCTCACGAACGCGAAGCAGTATTTGCCGCAAAGGCAGCATTGGAGATCAATGATTGTTATCGTGAAATGGGTATACCAGATTATGCCATTTCGCTTTCAACAGGGGGTATCTTTACTGCTATATTACCACAAGAGAGCCCTTATAGACGAGATCCGAGTATTGCCGGTGATACAATTGTTGTTGCAGTACGCATGCTCAAATACCCTTTTTCAAAGCATAATGTTGTATGTGATTTGGCAACAAAGAGGCAGATTGGTGGACTGTGCGAATTTGAAGATCATGGTGAACAATATATGAAAGGAAAAACGAAACCTGTGCCTGTCTATGTAATTCAAAAATTTGGTCCACCCGAGCGTGATAAGCGTATCTCGGTCATGAGCATCGAGAAGAACAGTACAGATTTTATTGGTTACAAGTTGGAGATGAAAGCAGCGAGTGTCTTTGTTGATGATTGGAATGAAGCACCCAACCACCATTTTCTCACTATATCGGGTCCTTCAGGTGTAGGAAAAAGTTTTTTTTGCAGCAACCTTCATAAACGGATTACTGCATTTGGTGTGTTGAGTTGGTAAGTACTATTTGACTATGGAAAGATAACTCTAATTGTTTGTTTACTAATGACTTGAAATCCCTCAATAGTTGGTCATCATCTACAGAAGGTAAGTGTTCAATAAAAATCGGCAATCATAAAAACAAAATATTCACTATCATCTATAGTTGAAAAGGGAAGCAAATACTATCTATTTCGAAATATTATGATAAGTCTATTTGAAATTATAGATTCAGACAAGATACCTTATAAAAACAACCAAAGAGATAGTAGAACACGAACTTTATCCAGCAATTCCCCTTCCAATTATGCTATTCCTCGTTCACGAACATCAATCGCCGAGACACACAGATCAGGGTCATCGCCACCATCTAGTTTCCACAGTAACAAAGATTGGTTTCGTAGAATTACATCCTATTCATCCATGTCACAATCACTGGAAAGAAGCTCCACTGCCGCCAAATTGACAAACGAAATGGTGGAGCTTATATGTCGATGTCTTTGTAAATGTGGTGAAGAGGAAGGATATATGCCTCTCTTTAAGGTCATTTTTACAGCATTGAATGATATTGATGAAAATAGATTTACTCGTCTTTTGGATGGAAGAGCTAGGGACATACTCTTAATTGGTGTGATTACTCGAATGGTACATCATGTCGCTAAGCATATAGGTGTAGTTTTTATTTGTGATGATGTTCAATGTAAGTTATTTACATACACTCTTAGTAGTAATGGTGAACTATCTCTAATATACTCTCACTTTTTTAAACAATAAATAATTAAAACATAACAGGGGCAGATGCAGCTTCCATTCAAATACTGGAACATATTCATGAACAGTGTCAACGAGTGATGGTTCTAATGGCAACGCGCCCGGCTAAAGACTACAATGTTACATTTATTGATGACTTCAAAGTAGTTGGATCATATGAGGAAATAAATTTGAATGGATTGGGTCAAACTGAAATTGGTGAAATCATTCTTCAAAATTTCGATAGTGGAGTAACCAGTATCAGTCCTGAAATTGTAAATGTAGTGCAGGAACGAACCGGTGGAAATCCACTTTATGTAAAGTAAGTAAACTGAATAAAATTTAAATCATGGTTCAGTCCTATTCAATGTTTACTTTTTTTTCAAAAAAATATATAGAAATATGGCGATTATTTTAAAGGATTTCAATCATGTAACAGTCGTAGAAGGCCAGCTTGTTCCCAGCGGGAGTAAATTTGATTTGGAAGATTTATTGGGAAATTTTGATTACAAGCGAATTATCAAAATGCAATTCGATAGACTTGATTCTAACTATCAAGAGTTCTTGACTGTAAGTCCTTTAATGTACTAGTTTTTATGCACACGTTGATGTTTTTACCCAACCACCAACACCTTAATTAGATTGCTAGTTGCTTGGATCAATATTTTACAATATTTGAAGTCGGATCAGTGATTAAATCAAATAATTACATATTCAAAGATAAACCGCCTGAAGAAATTCAAAGGGAAATTGAAAACTTGGACGCATATCATTTCTTAAATAGAACTGAAAGCTCAAATCCACTAGAAAATAATATTGACATATATACATTTACACATATCACTATCCCACAAAGTATTTATGATATGGTATCCTATGAAACCCGAATATCCCATCATCGATCTCTGGCAAAATATTATGAAGGTCAGCTCAACCGTGAAAACTTTATGGATTTACTTCCAAAAATCACACGGCACTATATGCAAACCGATATGCAAGGTAAACAACTATATTATCTCGAGGCACTTGCTGAGCAAAATATGCAAAACTATTTGCTTGCTGAAGCCACCGTTAATTTGCAACAAATTGTAAAAATACTGGAAGGAAATGAAGACTTGTTTGAACAGTTTGGACTCTTGCACCTTAGTGACGTCTATCGTCGTCTTGGAATATGCTTTACTATGCGAACGAAATTGACAGAGGGAGAACTATATCTCTTCAAAGCTCTTGATTGTCTCGATGAGCCATGGCCATCTTCAAAATTCAAATATATTTTCAAGTTTTGGAAGAATCGATTCAGCCAGTACCAGCATAGGCGGTGGCATGTTTTCCGACTGTACAATACAACAAGTAAACAAGAACATGGTCGACGCATTGTTGAGATTATGGCACAGCTCTCCAATATTTACTTTTATACGGGTAACGGACGTGATTTCTTATACACTTGCCTTTTAGGTTTAAACGCCTGCGAGAGGCTTGAGGATTCGGGGACCTATTACACACTCTTTTTGGCTCGAAATGCTCTTCTTTGCTGGTTAAATGATGCACGAGACAATAGTATTTTTTACATTTCAAAGGCATTAAGACAGATGAGTACAGATAGAGCCGACTCTGGAACACTTACCATTTGTGCTTTACTCTATTTTGCTGCAGGAAAATTTTCAAACGCCCGTGATTTATTGTACCAATCCATAGAGGGCTGCCGTATGCTGGGTGTGGTCACTGACTGTCAAGCGTTTTATAGATCTGTTGGATTAGTCATTACAATGCGTATATTTGAAGGATCGTTTGATCGCTCTGGTGACGATTTAGCATTATTAAAACAAATGGCAGATACAGCTCATAGCAACGGTGATTTTGAGGTTGAGATTTGGCTTGGTGTTTATAATATTGGAAATGCTATTGTTATGGATCGTATGACAGATTGCTCTCCCTACGTTGCACTCTTGGAAGCTCATGTTCAAGATGCTGCAGATTATAATCGTGTTGCAATACATGGCACTCTGGTTTGTTATTATGCGAGAAATCATCTCTATGATATGGCACGTCGACACATTCAAAAACTAATGAATGACCTTCCGTCACTTACAATTACTCGTAAGATCAACTATTGTATTTTAATGAAATTAAAGCATCCAACAACTAATATGTATATTTATAGCAAATACATTCCCTATTTTTGGATTAATATTTGCCACGATGGGACTTTATTGCATGGTTGAAGATGATCAGATCCAGCTTTTGCACACGGGAGGTTATAAAAATTATGAAAAGTTTGTACTAGGTATATCAAAATTGAATCATGCTTTCCAACAAGTAAAATTCTGGGAATTTACACAGCCATGTCTCTATATGGCAAGAGCACTGCCTTATATCGCCACTCGACGCATAGTAGAAGGGTATATGGTAAGTATCGATCTATATACATGAATAGTAACTTAACATGTTCCATTTTACAAGGTATTGAAGCATGGTGTCTTTGAAATGCATTTCATTCAAGAGATTCGTTTCCTAAAAGCTTATTATTGGGCTAATCTTGGTAAATTTGCGTTTACGCCTGAGGATCGAGTCGAATGGACGAGCAGATCAACGAAAGACTTTGAGTCACTGGGTATTCCTTCTGATACTTATTGTAATCCAGATCCAGAAAACTGCTACTATCGAGGTTTCCCAAGTAATCTGTGTGCATCACATGTTTATCGTAAATCAGACACTACAGAGGCGAGCACCTCTCGTGCACAACCGAGTAAAGCCATAGACCAAACATGAATATATTACGTTTCTAGGCGTCTGGACGTCTTATGTTTTTACTTTATCCGCCTTTCTGTCTTTTCAGTATCTTATTTTTTCCTTGTAGCATCCGACTAGTAAAAATTGAAATAAAAAAACATTTGTACATCAAAGAAGTGAGTTGCTTGTTCTTGTTTATTAGAGTAAAGTTATGAGAGAGAGCTTATGGTAAATACAAGGATATTTAAATACGGGTAGTCTAAAGATATCTTTAGACTACCCGAAATAAAAGAGTCAAGTCTAAAATACATAAAGGAATTAACTAAACTATGATATTTTATGAAAGATTATGGGCGAAGAAACGTAGCTTCATTGGCCATTCCTTCGGATTTCCCTGTGCCTTAATGGCAACACCTTGGATATGCTTAGTTTCCTTTGCTGGTTTTTATCCCGCGGTTTCTCCACGCTTTCAGCTTTCCGGACCGGGTCTTTGGACTCGCTACTTTTCTTTCTCACGCTCCTTGGCTCTTGTTTACACAAGTAAAGTTCTGTAATGGTTATATGCTGATGGAACAAAGGATAAAGGCACAGGTAATAATAACATGATGGCCTCAAGTGCGTGTTTGGAGTGACTTTGGCCTTGGCTTTACCTTGCCCTCGCCTTGTTATTGCTATTACTAAAGAAATGGAGCTGGCACTTGGTTTATCACCATCCTGTTAAAAAATATCACCACCTAACCTCCTGTTGCGTCATACTAGGTCTAGTAATGCACAGCCATCGCTGCAAAGGTGTGGCTAAAAATAGACCTTTCAAGCATCATATTATTAGGCGTTCCTAATTTTGATAAAACACCATAGCATCGTATATATATAATAGTAAATAACAATAGAATTTATAATACATCCTTTATTATATATATATATGTATATGTATATATATATATATATATTAAAATTAAAATGATATAGCAGATTAGGGGGATTGAATTAATACATAAAATATCTAGAAATAGAGAGATGGTAATGCTGATATCTGACCTTCTTTTTCTCACATTCATGTACATACACGCTCTCTCTTTTATATATACAAATATAATGAATAATGCAGATATTTATGAATCCCTTACCATCCTTAACCATTGCATTCGAGGACCTGACTCAGAATTCTGATTAATGCGGAAACCGTATATTTTGGGTACATAAATCTGTGAGGGATAATTCTTGATCTCATCAGAAAAAGTATTTATAAAAAGATGGGGAAAGGTAGAACCAAATGAGGCGCCTATTATACATATATACATGTATATATGTATATATATACAAAAATAAATAACGTGTATGATTATTTACCATCATTCACTCTATTACCATCAATTGATCTGTATTTCGACTGAGATGGTGTGTATAAATCCTTGCAGTTTGGACAATAGAGTTGAACACAGCTTTGCTTTAGCGTATCATGTTGGCCACATGGGAGCATATGACTTCCATTACAGTAAACCCTTGGACACACTCCAAAATCCCCAGTTTTGTATTTTTCCAACTAAAAATACAAATCAATCATTTAATTTCTCACTAAGAAGAGTTACGCTTATATTTAATATATTTACCATTTGTTGCATTCCTTGCCTTGTCAAGATAAAACGTTGATGAATGAGCCCATATAGCATTTCCACTGAAGGTTCCAGTAAGCTTAGATCAGGCACTCTGTTGTACATTGCATCTTCAGGTTCGAGATCCAAGATGATTTCAAGCGCTTCTCTAAAAAACTGAACATGAGGAGACAACCCAAACAAATTAAACGAGTCTTGAATGAAGCTTTCACTGACTTGAGTATAATATTTGTTTTTGGGATTGGAGCAAAACCAGTTAATCCACTAATTTAGACTATAAAAGTTAGTTATTTTAGTTTTATAAGAACTCAACACTTTGCTTACTGAGGTTGGTCTACTGCTGTTCGCTATTGAATAGAAAGTTTGCTCTTCTGTGTCGGTTGAGCCTTCCATTTTATCAAATATTTTATTAGTGAAGAGAAAAAAGAACTATTGTTTTCTTTGCACTTTTTTCATTAACAAATAAAGATTAGGTCAGCCCATTTGGGCTGAAATGTAGCCATTATTTTCTATTGGATAAAACAATTTATTCTGCAAACGCGTAATATGATCGGCCCATTTGGGCCGATTGATTTTTTTGAAAAAACCGACCAACTTCAATCGAATAAAAATATGTGGTGAATGGCCTTACTTTTTTATGAAAACAAAACTGTTTGTAGTTAACATGTTCAGTAATACTTATGAAAAAGGATAGACAAATCGAAGTTTTTTTTATTGGGTAAGTATATTATTTTTCAATCGGCCCATTAGGGCCGATTGCCCTAATTTATACTTGTTAATATCACATTTTAAAATCAAACTTGGCGTTTTTATGAAGTGTTTGGACATTTTTCTTTTGTATCCTGGATAATTGACCAATCCATTCTTGGGTAAAAATGACACCATACTCGGATGTGTGCACTGAGTATACACGATTTTTTTTTGATTTAATAAAGAGGAAAGAAAAAACCATTTATTATTATATATTAATTTACAAAAGTAACATCCTCTCCTTCCAAACATCTACGGAGGTTATCCACACAGTGAGTAACCCAACCATTACAGTCGTTCGGAGTTACAGTCTCTCTACTTTCTGCGATATATAACATCTCTTTTTCTCTGCACCTGGTGATCTTTTTACATAGTTTTTAAGCTTGTTAAAACAAGATTCAATAGGATTGAACATTGGAGAGTATGGAGGTAAGAAACAAGCTTCGTGAATCGAGTTATTGAATCGCTCTTTTATAATGGCCGATTTGTGAAGCTTCACGTTATCCATGACAATATATTTCTTTTGACCTGGATAAGTTTCTTCAAGCTTCTTGAAAGGATCTTCAGTAAACTCGTCGAATATAGCAGCATTAGTTCCTCCTAGGACCATTTTGGCAGTAAATGACTCAATTATTTCTGTACCCAAAGCACCAATGATCGAAATGTTCATTGCTCGTTTTGTTTTCATCAAGACATGAGCCCTTTTTCCTTTCTTCGACCTAGCACTTCCGGGAACCATACATGCGTTAAATCCGCACTCGTCTACAAAGATACAATTCTCCAAGTAATTGATATGACCAGTCAAAACCTTTCGGGTATACTCCTTTCTTTGGTCGATAGTATTTTCGTCTAGCTGGCGTTCTTCAATTGCTTTGTTCGTTTTAACGTAAGCCCCAGCGTGTTGTCAAGGTGATATTTTATAGCTGCTTCACTAATAGCTTCTTAGTTTGGAGAGTCTTCAGGAAATTCGTCTTCAAGCCTGAATTTTAGCTGCTCCAAATTCAAGATGTTTCCTTCATCTTCGTCGTCAATAATGTCTCTTAAAAACTCATAATGTTTGTCCTGAATTTTCATATTCTTGGCTCCTCCAGCATAATACTTGAGGCAAATATCATCAAGTAGTTTTTGAGTGGTCTTGGTAAGTTTTTTTTCGAATACCTTTGGGCATTTTATAAATATTTTAAAAATAAATCAACAGTAATGTGTAGGTAATAAAATAAAGATTAGTATTTTTGTTATTTATATTGAAGATGGTGTTGTTTGTTTTGACATAAATACATCAATTCATTATGATTTCACACATCCGAGTATGATGTCATTTTTATCCAAGGATGGATTGATCAATAATCCGAGATACAAAAGAAAAGCGTCCAAGCACTTCGTAAAAACACCAAGTTTGATTTTAAAATGTGATAAAATAATATCAGTAAAACTTAGTGTGAAACCTGACCCTACTTTTAGCGGGAAACGAAAAGATAATGGAATCACTTTTTTTTTTTGAAACTTAACCCTTTCTCCACTAAAACTAAATACCACTTTTGGTCCTAGTAAATAAAACGAAATCATGTAAACAATAAGAAGGGAAGCATTTATAAAAATGATATAATGATTGAACTATGAAATAGATAGGTAGTAATACCAAATTGAAGTGAATAGTAAAGAATTCATCACTTATCTGTCTGATCAATCAGCTTAGTAACCAAGCTACCAAGGTAAGCTAAACAAGAGCCAAGCATTAGAAAGAGTGTCTAATCTGAGAATGAAAATCAACAAAATGGGGGGAAAGTTTCTTTCGGACTAAGTTCATTATCTCTCCCGAAAATTGGATAATAAATGTAACCTTTCGTTTATTACAAACGCTTAATAAAACGATAATTTAAAGAATTAATAATAAAATATATAATAAATATGATATAGACTCAGTAGTTGCTATTAATAATAGTAGTAGTAAATAGTATATTATAACAATAGTAATAACAACACAATAATAGTCATTATCAGGATAATCTTATAAATATAGTTATTTCCTTCTATTCCATGGCTGAAAAAAACAAGATAATAACTGGTAAAATGGGTGGAGGTACCCCTTGAATCATATACTCCGGAAAAACCTCTTTTCTCTACTCTTTTATCCAATGGAAAAACGGGATAGTTGGATACTTAAAACATTGTCATGTTGTTTAAAAAAGTCTAAAACTCGTGTGATCTACGATCCCGATTGTTTCTTATTCATTTCTTTTTATTTGTTATGTACTAATTTATATTTATCATGATCAAAATGGAAAAAATCGCGGATCAAATGCAAAAGTGAATTTATTTATTTGATAGTTTAACATGCAATTTATCAATTTATCATATTAAAGTACTTGGTTTATAAGTGAATTTAGCTCAGAAATTCTTTGCTTAGCTCTTTTAAATAATATTCTCATAGCATCAGCTCCAATTGAGGATCCTCCGTTTTTATACACTTTACATAAATTTCCCTCGGTATCCATGACAACGGTGACAGTTTCATTTGCTAACTGTTCTTCTGAATCATTTGGATCTGATAAAATCACATCTGGGTTATTGAACACTGAAAAGGTGGATGAAAGAGGTAATCTATTCAGCTCAATTACATCTTCAAGTTGTGTTGGATCTGCTTCTACTACATTTGTGTCTGATACTTCAGTTGCTGGTAGTTTTACTAGTTAATAATATTACAATATTATGTTAGTCAACACATTTTGTATAACCTCCTCTTCCCCCTAATACAATTATTCCATGAAAAATTGGTGCATTTTCAATTGTTGTGTCAACATGTTTTTTTTTTGCATAAAATAGACTTTCCCATGGAGTAAAAGCAATGGATCCTTAGCCTCCCTTCTGTATAGAATACCATAATACTTACAGTTCTTTAATGCAGTAGTTAATGCTAATAAACTGGCATCCAGAATATTTCCATCGTAATTTAAGCAAACAATATCAGCATGTAACACCCAAACTGCTTTACCCTCCTTAATACACAACTTGTCTAAAGGAACAATGTTTGATCTAATTGCAATAAGTGTTATTATATATTCTATAAAAACATCTCTCTAATTTGGATAGAATATAAGCTTACTTTATAAAGAGTTGATGGATAAATTCGGATATAACTTGAGCCTTTTCGCCAGGTGGTCCTTGCTTAAATTTAGGAGAACATAATGGTGATAATTCGACATTGGGAACTATATAAATGTAATAAAATTATATGAGTAACACTACTCCTCCTCTCTCTTTTGCGGTAGTCGGCAAGTATTTATCCTTTTGGTTTATTTACCCAAATATCCATTGTTTGGTGTATCAATAGCGGGTTCGCATACTTCTGCTTTAATACCACAAACAACTGTAGTACCACCAAGGCGAATCATAGCGCTTGCGTCAGAAGTGGTAATAGCACCCGATGTAATCATTGTTTTACGAAATTGATCTAATGCACGTCCATCAGGTCGAACGTCTTGTTCTAAAAAGCGCTTAATGTATTCGTGTGGCTGTACCCTACGGAATATTTCGAAATTCTCTGTTGCAGCTGCCATGTTTACGCGTCAATTATTATTTCGTTATGTATTATATTTGTGCTGGACGAAGAACGAAATAAAAGCCTGTTTTTATGAAAACTAAATTTAAACAAACCCTATCGTTCATTACAGGATGAGTTGTGGCGTGTTTTGTGACGCCTTTTCATTTGTGACTCTCCATTTGCTTCTTTAGGGAAAAAATATGTATGCAGCTCAGTGTATTTTATCCCTCTTTCCACAGGATAGTGATATGTATATGTATGAATTGGTTTTGCTTATTTATTTGTAATTATAGAAAAGGCTGTTTATAGCAAAATATGGAAGAAGTAAAGATCATTTGCATGATTTGACAGAAATTTTCTTATGCATTGGGCTTCCGCTTTAAAAGCATATTTATTTCTTTCTTTTTTTTCATTTTTTTTCCGAGTGCTTGGCAAACAAGAAAAAGGTATTATCCTTATCATTTGATTACATGTGCTAATACTTATAAACAAGCTAAAGCATGGAACAAAAAAAAAAGGAAACTTGTTCACCCTTAAAAAAGTGTGTACGGCTCCTTGTGGGGGAACTTTCGAACATAAATCACACTTTTCATTATAAACCTATTCTCTTTCACTTTCAATTTTTTTTTTTTTCAATTTCTTTTTTTTGTTTTACAAATCAAAAATATAGAAATAGTTTTAATGAGAGAATACAGACCAAAAGGCAAAACCGTATGAGCAAATTAAGATCGATTACTTTTTACTCCTTAAATGCATTTCCAAATTTATTAAATATTAAAATGGCCTTTCTCATTGTATATGCGCACACAGAGCATACAATTGACAAATCGGTGATCTTACCGATTTTTTTTTTAGTAAAGTTTATTTTGTCAGATCCAAGTAAAAAGAGGGAGCAGGATTTTTTTTTCTTTTTGAGTTCAATATAAATATATACATATTGATTATGCTTTTTATATTATTTCTTTTTGGTTAACCATAAGTGAATATATACCCCTTTTTTCAGTTACTTCAGTTAAAAGCATAAATATACACATCTATTTACAGTCAACGACATCTAAACGCCAATGGATTACTATAGCCCAAATGTTGTTTAGTAATTGTAATCCAATTCAATCACAATTGGCTTAATAAAACCACTTTGATAAAAATTGATCCGTTCCGCTATTTCTTATAAGTGTCACATTATGAAACAGATCAGCAACGATCTTAGGGAGATAAAGCAAAGGTGTGTTAATATTATTAGGTTAAACATAAGCTGTATTATATTTTTTATTGCTAAATGAATAAACTATCATAAATGAAAGAAAAGAGAGAGAGAGAGAGAGAGAGAGGAAAATAATAAGGTTAGACACTCCAGAAGCAAAAAAAAAATCACTTCGGTAAAGTCACCTTTTGGTGTCTCAAGTCCTGTAACTCCACCTTTTTTTTTTTTTAGAAAATTGCTGACTTCGTATTTTTTCATTTCTAAGAAAATAGAAACAAAAATGAGAGACGATAAATATATGCTCAGAAAACAATAATTGTTATTAAAAATGATGATGTAAAGTGGGGTGATCTACCATTGCACAAGCGTTTTACAAAACTATGTACTTTTATTTTTTACTTTTTTATATCATTATATGATTCGAGATTGACGCATTATAAGTGGCGTTAGTATTTCTCTCTGTCTCTTTCACGCATGCACACACTTTCTTCTCCCCTGGTTTTCATATGGAATGAAAAAAAATAAATAAATACAAAATGTGACCCCAATCTTGTCTCAATTTGGATAGAATGGCAGACCTTATGTCTCACTTAAAACCATGTATCAACTCCCCCTATCTTTCAATCGACC
>VCJL01001777.1:61266-72267 GCA_024139405.1 Backusella mclennaniae | reverse complement strand
AAAAAAAAAAATCACCTCCAAGAGTTCGGAAAAATCAATCAACAAGTGGGAGCTCTTTTCACTTCTACAAGCAACATACAAGCAAACTGCAGCTACACGATCAGTTTTTCTTCCTACTGTGAACCCTTGTGCTTTTGCTAGTTTAAAATATCGCTTTCCTTTTTCACGACAAAAGTCGGAAACCTTAGTGGCATGCGCTAAACAGTCAATTTTATCAAGTCCTAGGTTTCATATTACTATACTTTTTTTTATGCTTTTGTTGCTATCATTTACCTTTTTTCAAGGAACTTCCGGATTCTCTATCTCTTCTTCTTTTTCCACACAAACTAAGGCGACTAACCTTACCTGTTTATGATTATTTATATATTAGATAACGGTATTTATAGTAAAAAAAAAAAGAAAGAGACTTTACCTGATTCATCAACATGTGAACCTTGAGCGATCACTTTACCACTTGAAGATTCTTCAAAGGTGACTTCCGAGACGAGGACGTTTTCTTCAAGTACCTAGAAGAAGTAATCGTTTAGCTTTATCGGTGTAACTGAAAAAATGGGTTTAGTATACTTACTGCGCCGCAGTTGACACAGACAGTTGTGCCCGAGGCAGCATCAGACTCCATTTTTTCGGAGCGACAATTAGGGCAAAGCATAGTGAAAGTTTTTGTTTGTAAAGAGTATTAATAAATTGAAGAAGAGCTTTAAGAAAGCCTTTTTTGAGCGAAGAGTAAACAAAGGTGGAGAGGAAAAAAATCATGCTTGCTTTTTATTTAAATAGGGTCACTTGGTAACTGTGAATGAAAATAGCCACGCAGGAATAGATTTTTTGTCGGCATTCTAATCATTCTCTTTTGGCATAGAAATATGTGTACACCTTTACTCTATACAAAGTGAAAAAATACCATAACAACATACTTTATTAAATCAATATTTTGAAAATAGAGACGCTAAAGTACCTTAAAATGTTTTTTTTTGTGCCTTGATAGACTAAAGAATTAATTATAAATGAGGGATAAAAACTTGTTTTTTATTACAAAAATCTATCAAATCCTTCATAGAGGAATAAGCCTATTCTTTTATTGAGTCTTAAAAACTAACCATTTTTCAATTGTTGTATGTACCCCTTTGTTCAAACAATTTGTTTTCGTCTTTTTTTTTTTCTTCTGTAAAGCATCCTAAAATCTGCTCCAGCGTTTTAACGCAACAAAAGGCATTTAAAGCTTCATGTTCTGGCCAATGTGCTTTCATAAGCCAATGTGCTTTCATAAGCCAATGTATCTCACAAGAGTGTGGTACCTTTAAATGTATTTGAATAAATTGAAATACTTTTACTTTCTGTAAATATTAATTCAGCCTTTAAATACCTTTAAATACGTAACCAACTTTATGGTGATTACATTGGTGTCACTCTAATTTGTAGTGAAAAGTGCAGTAGATGTAACGACACCATTTTTTAAAATAAATCGATAATCAAACCTCGCTAAAATAAAGTTTTGTAATCAAAGTCAATCTCATATTCACACACAAAAAGAAAAACAGAGTTTATTATAAATCTATAAATTTAGATTTTTATTTTTTGCCATCATTCCTTTTTTAGACTAGAGGGATTTTGAAGCCTGGATTAAATCAGGTAATAGTTCAGATGCTTCTTCGAGAACAATCATTTTTCCTTGAACCATATGACTCGTGATATGACAATGGACGGCCCAAATGCCAGGATTATCCTGTTGAGACATATTAGTATGTATGCTTAATGAAAAAAAAAAAAAAACTTACCGTAAAGATGCGCACTTTAGTCCATCCACAATCTAAAGTATTATTTACACTCATTGGATACACCATTGAAACATCCTTTTTCAAAGGATGGGCAAAAGTAGTAACATCAGCATCTTTCTGCATATCATATGAACCATAACCTTCTGCAATTAAATAATGACTGTGGCCGTGCGTATGCCAAGGGTGAACTACACAGACACCACCGGTTGTGGGTCCATTCTGAAAGACGAGGTCAACCACCTTTCCGTAGGGTAAGTAATAGGTGTTGTGATCATTTGAGTAGCCATCGGACGCCAAGGATGCAATGTTGATCGGATTGGCCAAAACGGCATCGAGCACAGACATGGTAGGGGTTCCCCAGGGTCGCCAAACACGGCCATTTCCGCTGAATCGTGTAAGATTTCCAACAAACACTTCATCCATAGTGATCTTGATTGTTTGATATGGCTTTGTGTTGAGGACATGTTCTTCACTGTTATTGTATGGTTTGACATCTTTTAGGATCCAACCAGGAACGTCTACAGCAGGGAAAGCGTCTTGAGGTAGAGTGGCGATAGCAGGTGCTGTCAGGATTTTCTTATCTTGTGATTTACCATACTGCAAATAGCCATAGCCATTGGCTGTGTAGCCCGGAGTGCCTACCGCAATTCTTCTATTATTAGAAGCAATGGGGAAGATGGCACCATCTGGATAATCACCGGTATGAATCAGAACACTCATGCGTTGACCTGGACCAAACTCGACATAAGATAAGTTATAAGGCTGGGTATATTCTCCGTCAATTTCAATCAGTGTCATCTGATGCTCAGGTATCAACACACCTAGCATACGGAGGGTAAGGGCACCAATGAAACGAAGTCGATACGTCTTGTTGGGCTCGATATTGAAGATCTCAAACCCTTTACAGGAGTCGCTGCCATTTTGGGATGCCTGGACAGCAGAATCATTAGAAAACACACTTTTTCCGTTCAGTAGAAAAGAGTCTGGAGCTGTAGGTGCAGTAAAGGTAGGGCCCATTGTGTACGCATAGCGGTCCTCATTGGTTTGGTGCCACCATTCACTCCATTGAAGGATAATTTCTCCATCATAGGTATAAGGACCTTCTTTGATTCTTGTGTCGCTATCTTTGCCAGCATCTTTCTGATCGTCGTCTTTTTGGTCAGCTTCTTCTTGGTCATCAGTCTTGTCACCTTGGTCATTGCTACCCTTGTCTTTGTCAGCTTCATCATTGTCCTCTTTGCCTTCGACATTGGTCTTGTCACCTTCTTCTTGGCTATTTTCTTCCTTGTCATCATTGCCGTCTTCTTCGTCAGTGTCGTCTTCGGTGTCAGCACCTTTATGTCGCTTATGCATACTATGAGGATCACCTTTAGCAACCTTGTTCAAAGAATCTTCGGATTCAAAGATAATAAAGGGACCCTGTACAGTGTCGTCATGGAAGGCAACATGAGCATGATAGTAGAAAGTACCTGATTGCTCAACGATAGTAAACTTGTGAACAAAGCTTTGACCAGGTGGTATTGCCAGTTGTGTAATATTAGCCACACCATCTGCAAAGGGAGTACCAACTTGTCTAATACCATGGAAATGGATACTAATGGGAGAATCAGGGGTTTCATTCTTTACAGTTATCTCGACGGAATCACCAGTAACAGCATGAAGAATAGGGCCAGGGAATCCACCATTGATAGCGAGTGACGAATGAGACTGGTTAAAGCAATCTTGATTAAGCATAGTACGCATCACGTTTAATTCATACTTTCTTGTTTTGGCACAGGCTAGACCAAATACTGATAGTAAGCAGAGTAGGATCCTCCACGCTTGCATTTTTTCTTTCTTTTTTGATTTAAGATTTAGAATAAGATGAATAGTTTTATCTTTATCATTATAATCTTTTTATATAACACATTAATTAAGATAAATGTTGTCAAAATATACAGCTTTAAATATGATTTGTATCGCACTGGTTCAAGTCAACTTTGATTAATTAAAGTTCAAAAAAGTAATACAAACTTCAAGAGATAATCTGGAATGAGTTAATTGATTCACATGATACATAAAGTTTTAGTGTGTACCTGATTTATAGCGCACGCACAACATTATGGCGGTACAATGACATAAATATTTGACCTGGGAGTTCTTCTTTTACTCTTTTATCAAGATAAATGACGCAATAGGAAAGGTTAAAGTATAAAAAGAGATGGATGATTAAATCTCCGTCATTTATAAAAAGTGGTGATATTTAACAGGTTTTTTTTTTCTGAAAAAAAGATCTCTACCTTTCTCTTTTAGTAATTGTAAAGAAATAATAATAATGTCCAACGTTGTCGAAATTGCCCGTGCTGCTCGTCTTGCTTCTGTCAGCATGCAGTCTGTTACCAATGAACAGAAGAATGAGGCGCTCTTAAAAATCAAACAAGTTTTGGGCGAGCGCAGAGAAGAAATTTTCAAAGCAAACGAACAGGATAAGCAGGTATAAATAGACTTTATAACCATAATAGACTGAACCACTCACGGCATCGATAAACTATAATTAGATTGCCGAGGAATTGGTTAAGGCTGGTAAATTATCTGGTTCTCTGTTCAAGCGTTTGGATGTCTGTCAGGGAGACAAGTTTGATACGATTCTTTCAGGTGTAAGTGATATTACACAGTTGCCTGATCCTACCAAGAAGGTAACCATGGCTACAAAGTTGGATGATGATTTGGAACTTTATCGTTTGACTGTTCCTGTTGGTGTCTTGCTTACCATCTTTGAAGCCCGTCCCGAAGTTGTTGTGAACATTTCATGTTTGGCCTTAAAGTCCGGTAATGCCGTTATTCTCAAGGGTGGTAAGGAAGCTACACACACAAACGCTGCATTGGCTCGTGTTATTCAGGATGCTTTGGCCAGCTTGCCTGCTACAAATGGCATTCCTAAAGAGGCTGTCCAAATTGTCGAGACACGTGAGGATATTAGTGCTTTGCTTGATTTGGATAGATATGTTGACATGGTCGTTCCAAGAGGTAGCAATAGTTTGGTTAAATATATTCAGAACAATACCAGGTATAGTATTATATAAAGGGAAGGTGGTGCTAGGGCGTGATGATTAATTGCTTATCTTGACAGAATTCCCGTTCTCGGTCATGCCGATGGTCTCTGCTCTGTTTATATCGATAAGGAAGCTGATATTGAAAAGGCAGCCAAGATTGTTGTAGATTCAAAGGTAAGCTATTTTTCAATATAGAAGGGTGAAGGGGAGGAAGATCATGTAAATACGAGTCCATCACCTACACAGATAATCTGACTTTCCCCCAATTTCTTTTTCTGGGAAACAAATAATAGACCAATTACACTGCGGCATGTAACGCAGCTGAGACATTGTTGGTGCATGAGTCACTGTTACAAAATGGTGGTTTTGCTGCCGTTGGTACTGCTTTACTCAAGGCTGGTGTCACAGTTAAATGCGATGCAGAATCACTCTCTGTATTATCAAAGACTGAGGCTGCCAACGAATTCAAGGCTCAAATCCAAGAATCTACATCCGAAGACTATGATACCGAGTTCCTTGACATGATCATTGCCGTCAAGGTTGTTCCTGATGTTGAGGGTGCCATCTTACATATCAATGAACATGGCTCCAAGCACACTGATTGTATTGTTACTGAAAACAAGGAAACTGCAGATTACTTTATGACTCGTGTCGATGCTGCAGGTTGTTATTGGAATGCCAGTACTCGTTTTGCTGATGGCTTCCGTTATGGTTTTGGTGCTGAAGTCGGTGTTAGCACAAATAAAACCCACGCTCGTGGTCCCGTTGGCCTTGAAGGCCTTGTCATTTATAAATATAAGGTCATTGGTAATGGAAATGGTGCAGGTGACTATGGATCAGGAAAGAAGCAATATAAGCATCAAACTATCCAACCCAGTGACTACAAATTGTAATATGAATTTCATTTCCCATATAATATACATATATCTTTTACAAACAAAAAATAAATAACATAACATTTAATTATTTAAAAACTATATATATATTTAAAGAAATAATGGAGATGTCATTGACTAAACTAGTATAGACCAGGTGCATTACGCGAAGTGTAGCACCCATATTATGTAGAGAAAGGGATCAACAAAGGTGAATAGACTTCCGTTTTTAGAAAAGAAAAATCCAAGAATATTTTTAATTTCTAATCCTGATAACGACACCAATTCGTTTTGACATTGTACACAGACCATTGTAGAGTTTAATGGGTAATAAGAATATGAAACTAATTTGTATGTCCCAGTTTGGCGCTTCTCTATCGAACAATAAATAGCCAGTCTTAAAATAGGTAATCTGAACCAGGTATCATAACCTATTCATTTTTCTCCCCTCTGTTCAACATTCAACGGACCATGATTTCACAGTCATTCATAATTAATAGCGGGCCATCGTAACCGTCCAATTATACTAAATATATCCCATAAACAAAGCAACGGTTTTGGAAAAACCTGTTGGAAACGCTAATACTCAATATAATACACGACAGTTGCATTCTAAATGGCAGTTATAGAAATAAAAGAAAATTGTAGTGCTCTTAGCCTTTCCTAAAACGAATACTTGATTGAAATTAAACACTATACTGAAAAATGCAACGCATTGTTACTAGTTATATTTACAAGGGCAAAAGCATCATGTAAGCAAATTGTAGGTAATGGTATATCAATACAAGGCATTAGAAAAATGAATACGCTAAAAATACATAATTAGCATCATAACCAAGCATAAAAGTACCTCAACAGAACCAAATTTGGGGCACAGAAGTATGTTATCCATAAAACAGTAAGATCTCTTTTTTTTTCAGATTATGTTACTAACAACTGAATCTAATAATTTTTCTACAACATCTTTTATAACCTCAAATTTACTGGTAAAGTACTTGAACAACCTAATAAAAAAAAAAGGGTACTGTAAACAAATTAAATCTCTCTCGATCAAAGGAATGTAAACAAATAAAATAAGAATATCCCATCCGAATAAAGGGTATGTGCATTCCAAATTTCTTTATAAATACTAGAGTTACAATTGTTTTATATAATTACATTATATTAACACGAATAATGATTGTGATCAGATCAATCACCTTATTGCTATTTCTTAATTGTGTGTTTGGCCAACGATCCCAAACTTCTACTGCTCTAAAAAATATACCCCCCACATGTCGTCAAGGGCCGTATTTTGTACCACCTGTTGCAGTCAATAGTGGCGAATCTCGATCTATTTGTAAAAAATATGGTGGTCGTTTAGCATCCATTAATATCGACAACTTTGAACTTACTACCTCTTTGCTGTATGCTTGCGCAGGTTCTCAACAAAGAGCTTGGATTAGGTATGATTGATGTATAGAAAGACAGTACCTTATTAAACCATCTCTGTATGTAGATCATGGAATGGCTTGGATTATAATATGGATTGCTTAGCGTTATACACTGGTACAGGACATCCTGGTGGAAGTATTGATACTAGCTGCTTGGGTAAAAAGCAACCTTCTGTATGCGCTGATCCAACTGCAAGTTATGGTCCACCACCAGAGAATGCCGAGGTAGCAAATGCTATCCCCTCCATTGCAGAAGGTGTAGATTCAAGTTTAGCAAGCATCGAGGGCGAACAGGAATCGGATGTGGCTGAAAAGTCTTTAGGGTTAGAGAATGGGGACTGGCTTTTAGATGCTCAAAACTCAATATATGAATATAGCATGGATCTAGATATTAATTAATATATAAATGTTTGTGTGTTATCTATTTACTTTTTTTTAAAAAAAAATAAAGAGAACATATTTCTTTGGGAAATAGTATAAAGTATTTACTGTTTTTTTCAAGAAATTGAGAAAAAATTACAAATTGACGAGAAAAGGGGGAAAAGATTTTGAGAAATATTTTATTTCTCAACAATTTCAAAAACTTTACTCATTAATTTGAAATCTATTCTCATTTTCTTGAAAAAGACAGTACATAGGCAGATCTCAGATCCATAAAATAAAAAAAAACAAGTTCAAGGTCAACCAAGTATTACATAGTTGATGCAGCGTTTTTGAGTATGTGAGTGGCAATGTGTGCATCTGTTGCCAACAAGTATTATTATTTATAAGTTATGAAAGTGTATATATATATATGGTGTTTACATAATAATTGTTGGAAATAAGGATTCAAAGAAAAAAAAAAATTAAAGTAGACCCTTTGAATTCCGTTTAAAATATCCCCTCTTTTTAACCGCTTTTATAATCCTTTCCTTCTATTCCATCTTCATCCTCTCCATCTTCGTCTTGTGACTCTTCCTCATCTTGTTCCTCTTGTTCTTGGTCTTGTTTTTTTCCTTTTCCGCTAGATTCTTTGTGCGACTTCTTCATTACAAAGTAGTGTGTGATTTGCAAGCCAATAATACCTATTTGATATAAATGAATGATCGCCAAAACCAGCATGGTTTACAAACTCATACCTGTAATGGCCAATACAATAATAAAATGAGCAGCTGCGATATTCTTTAATGATTTAGTGATTTCCTCTAGATCATTTGACATTGTTACAATTGTGACGGCTAAAAATTGGTATTAGTCAACTCGATTTAGACAGAATTAGATTATTTGTTATACCTGGTTTAACAGAAGAGAAATAGGTGGATATTCCAAAGAACAATAATACTAAGTTATGCAAATAATAATAAGCAATTGAATTGTGGATACATTCCTATTTTCACACACTTTTATATGACCCTATATTCTCCTATTGTTACAACCCACTTACCAAGCGAAGCACCATCAAATAACAAGTTTCCGTCTGTCATATTAAGTATTCCGGTAGTAAATCCAGTTGCTGCAATAAATAAATTGGCGATAGGAACATATTTTAAAATGTTAGGTATGTGTGCTTGGTTTGCATAATAAAACTAGAATAAAAAGTAATTCAGTCATTTGACAAGATCTACTTTTGAGAGATTAGCTATTGTCATTTGTACTTTACTGTAGCTCGGTTAATTGCCTCGGGATGTTCAAGCGGATTTGTCCAAAGCAAGAAATAATCAAAGGCCCAGTCAGACCAATAAGTCTAAAAATAAGCTATTAGAAAAAGTACCATTAAAACCGACCAATATACTTTACACCGTAAGCAAAGAAACATGAACATAGAATCAGTGCAATTTTAACTGTTTGTAGATATTCACTCATCTTGATGATAAGTTTTATAAAGGAAAGTATTTATGTAGAAGAAAGCTGTGTGAAAAAGAGGTGTGTGCACATACTCTTAAACACTTTTTTTTATTTTTTATATCCATTTAAAGTAATCCAACTCCGAGAAAGAGACTTGCCTGTAAAAACGTCACTTTTTAATTACTTTTTTGGTAGCGACTTGTTACACTAAAAAAGCAATCTAAATTTGCCTTTTGCTCAATGAATATCGATGGAATTGAAGTTTTTAGGATATTTGGTTTTGAACAAAGCCACCCCGGTCATGTAAATCAACCAATATATTTTATTTCATGCAGAAACGTATAAGAAATGGATGCAAGTCAAATTTTATGTATGAGTTTAAAATATACAAATAAGGAAATAGAAGATCATCTTTCTGGATATTTGTGCGGAAATGCAGAAAAAAACAGTAGGACCCTTTCATTTTTTGCTGTGTTACTATATATATATTCAATCTCTACCTAATCTTTGTTAAAGATGTTATGAAATAAATGCATGTAGGATTGTAATTTACTATAAAAGTCTCACAGCGATAAGAGTGATCACCACCTCAGCTCACGCCACACTGCACGAGAAGTCTCTTGAGCCGCCTTATGACCTTAATATATTCAGTTGTACCAAAATAATTACCAGTGGGAATTAAAAGTTATCAATTCAATCATAAAAACATAATGATAAGGAATAGCTAATAGATGATGAATAATGGATAGTTCATTTCATTTATTTATTTTTAGAATAAACAAAATTCCAAATAAAATGAATACGTAAAATGTAATATTAAAACAAGCACTATGACTAACTAGATGATTAATAGAGATGTCCCAACATAGCTAATTTTTTGTTCACAGCTTTGCTTCGATGTATTCGGTTTTTGATGTCACCCATTTCTGCGCCCATTTCATTGCCTGAACCACATAAGCACTGCTAAGACGATGGCCCTTTACTGGTAGCGTCATATAATCCCAGTCAACACCCTCTCTCCCTTTATGTGCCTGACGGAACTCTTTAATTGTTTCGCTCTCTGTAGCCAAGCAGGTACGGTCATCCTGGTCTCCGTTCAAAATCAGCACCTTGGTATGGCTCAAGTCATTGAAAATATTTTCAAGACCTTCATCAATCATTTTGATGGTTCTCTTTTTTTTGACGAAATCCTCTCCAACACCAACGCGATAACCGATATGCTTTAACCATAATTTATAATGGAGAGATGAGGCAATCATCACTACTGCTTCTAGTCTAGGTTCTATTTTTTTTAAAAATACATAAGAATTGTAAATCAATAGAATAGAATGAGGACGGACCTACTGAAGCGGCTATTGCCGTTGTAAAAGCACCCATGGAAAAGCCTACCATTCCCCATTTTTCAACATGAGCGTCACTGTCCTCTCCGAATACATAAATGTCAAAGCACTCGATAATAGAAATGATGTTGAATGCTGTTCCTTTTCCATTGACATACACTTTGCGCATCATATCCATATCATATACGTGTAGCTTTTGCATGGTATCATCACGATGTGTTGTTCTCGTTCCTACATTGGGATGATCAAGACTAATCATAATGAGATGACGATCATTTGGCTTTCTTTTTTCATTGAGAGTACACATTTGATGACATGCTCTTTCAATGTATTCCTGGGTTGCTTTTTGAAATATACCCTATTTTTAGTTTTTTTTTTTCTTTTTCTTATCTTTACACTTCATTTAAAATAATTACATTGAACCGAAGTAGAAAAAAACATTGCACACAGAGGTGTACCTTCTGGAAGATTTTTATATTCTTCAAGACCAAACACATGGAGTTCTATTCCTGCTATATAGACAACTTGTTTTGAAACCATTGAATTATTTAATGAAAAGGAAAAGAAGGATGGAATAACAACGATAAAAAAAAGCCCTTGTTCTGAGAAGTGTTTATTTTATAGCTACAGAGATGTTATTATTTAGATGACTTTGCATAGTCGATGCTCAATTGCTGCAGGAGGTACTGCGTTTATAGATTTTTTTATTTTTAATATTAGCCACG